>CATKHM010000544.1:0-17211 GCA_949751825.1 Blepharisma undulans
TATGCATTTGGGTTTCGTTAAAATCTGGTTCAATATCCACTGGAGAATCAATTGGATTCTTAGAATCAGGCTCTGGAGAAGATTCAACTAAAATGTCGGTATCAAGATCTAGAGGCTTATTTGGCTCTGAATTGTGATCTCCTGGGACCTCATAAAGAATTATATTGAAACAAGCCCATAGGAGAAGCAATAAGAAAATTGCAATATTTATAAGCTTAATCATTATTTCTTCCACATTTATTTCAAGAAGTTATATCATTTTCATAAATGAATTCATCAAGCATCTCATGTATTTTCTATTCTAAACTATTTAAGAATTTTTAAGGGTTTTTGGGCTCATTTTAAATTTTGATAATTCTTTAAACTTTAATGATATAGTTATTATCAGTAAGAATTATTATAATCACCTATTTATTCAAAAAATATGAAAATTATGAAATAATAAAAATTGTGTTATCATTTTTTCTGATAAATTGATATCCGAGAAATTTTTCTATATAAATAGCAATTTCAGAGTTTAAATAGTTGAATTTTTATAATGCATCAAAAAATCGCTTCAATTTACATTTTTTGATTAAAATTTATAAAAGCTAAATTGTTTTGATAAGAATATCTTTTGAGACTAATGGTATATAATCATGTAGAATTTTGGAATAAATAAAGCAAAACAAACTATGCCAACTTTTGGCTTAGGAGCAGCTATTTTTTTGTATCTCATAAGTATAATTGTTTAATTATAAGAAATTTGATATAATTAATCATAAAAAATAAAGCATTCACAGTTTTTGGCCATATTCTTGTTTATTATATGAAAACCAGGCAGCAGTGCTTAACAATAGGTACATTTGTTTTGGCTTTAAGCTTTTCTCAGCTGTTTTATAAAATTCTTAAATTTCACATTTGTATAAGTGTGCTTTTATTTCAAAAAGAAATTTCAATTAAGTAAATACCTGTTCTTTTCATTTAAACCAAAAATAATTGAAGTCAGTTTTCGTTTCATGGAAAGGCACTTTTTGCAAATTTTCCACCATTTTTAAATGCATTAATAATCAATTTTTCTAATTTAATCCTCATTATTGAACTTTTATTGAATAAAATAAAATAAAAGCTGTTTAAATAAGTAAAAAAAACTTCTGATAATTAAAAGATTTAATTTATCTAATATTGAAAAGATTAATAGAAAAATACTCGCTTCACATCAACATGAAGCGAAATAAATTCATTTAACCAATGATCATATATAAACGAATTAAGGCAGTAACTTGGCATTATAAATTGCCAATTCTATTACTAGCTATGAATTGTCTAATTTTATTACATTAAAAGGTTTCAAATGAATATAAAAAATTCAGAAAATAAATATTAAATATTAGATCTTAATTACTATCACTATCTGTGTTGTTTACCGATTTCCTCTTGAAATCCTCTTCATCACAAATACAATAAGTAGGATCAAACCCTCTTTGAATAATCTTATCTTTGCAGATGCTATCATACGAATCCAGTCTATTCACATTCATAATGTTAAAAAACTTCATTTCTTCAAATTCAATACTTTTTACCTTAAAATATTCTGATTCATCCTTTTCAATCCATCCTTCCGATAGTCTTACAATAACTTCAAATAATGCAGACTCTTTTTCATTAATAGTGAATTTTATTTTATAATAATCTACTTCTTCATCTTCCAGCTTTCCGATATATGTATTTCTATTTAAAGTCAACTTTTGACAAATCGTTATTTTTCTTTTTCATGGGTAGAAACTTCAAGTTTCTCTATTAAAAACTTCTAAAACTTTGTCTGTTAAATAAGTGAAATTTGCGGAATTTATATCTTCGGTGATTTCTAGGAAAGGTTTGCAGCCACATCAGAAGACAGGAATTCCAGCATCTTCACAAGTCCGATTTTCTGGGATATAGTCAGTGAATCAATTGTAGGTTTTTAGCCTGGTTGAGGCTTTGTTTCTGATATCAGTTTTATTTGATTCCATATCAGGGTAATTTCCAAGGTGCTGCAAAGTTGTGTGAAAATCATATTTACTTAATAGTCTGTTTGTGTTGTGTTTCAATACATTTGCGCTGTTGGGAATCTTTTCCAGGAATTCATTTTTTGTAATGATAAGTAAAAGCGGTAATTTGTGTTCATGTGAGCCATCTTTTGATTTAAATCATTCGCCATATCTCATTCCGTGATCTCCCATCAGGAATAATACAAAATCTTCATCTCGATTTAAAAAATCACTTAGGAAACTTTTTAAATCTAAATCTATTGTAGAAACTACAGTTCCTGTTTCTTCGTGAGCTGTGTCTATATGCATATATGTATATCTTGATACATTTTTATAGACATCAGAAAAATCCAATATATAATCCATCATCCAAGCATGAGTATTTTTGTTCCCTATACACCTTTCTCTCTTTAAATTCTCACTATATCCATACAATGCACTAGCTGCACACCAAATTGACCCCATCTTGTGGTCAACTTTTGGCTTTCTCCCTATAAATTGTGGTAAATTATCATCACAATTATCCATTCCCATCATAGTAACAAATCCTCTTTCATGTAAATATTTTCAGATAGATTTTTTATAATATAAATCTCCATAAGGAATTTGTGTTTGCACTGTTATTGGAATATCTCCATAAAATGTTGGCATAAAGCTATATTGGGAATTTTGGCCTATGACATGATGCAATTTGAAATCAAAAATAGAAATATTTTTTGAAATAGTGTTTAAATAGTCAACGGATTTTGGAAGCTTTCTAAAAAACATTCTCCGTGAGAGAGAATCAATGACTAGCATAACGATATTTATAGGCTTTCCTTGCAAAGTACTTTTGGCTCTTTCTAAAGATTTGTCATTTAGCTTTATGCTATAAGCTACATGCTCAAAACCTGTCGTTTTATTAGGATCACAAGATCCGAAAGCATATTCTTCTGAATCAAGCTCTATTGGCTTTCCTGTATAATTTTTTATTTCTTTAGTATAGTTATACTTCCCAAAAATTTCATTTCTTTCTATTGCTCCCAAAGCAAAAATTCCAGTGCAATTCATATGTAAACTATTATTCGTTCGGTTTATATAGAACATCTCTGGACTAGACATATACTTTTCTTCACATCTGGGAAATGTAATATTTGGAAATAAAGAAAAAGCTTCCTCATCAGTATATCCAAAAGACTCAGGCTTGCAGGTTAAATTAAGTGGAAATATTGATTTTTCATCATCTAATATATTTATTAGAGCAGGCATTTCTTTTCTTTGAGATTCATTTAATGTGGTGAAATCAATAGAAATATCTATATCACTTTTAGAAAACTTTTTGTCATTTGATATCCTGTCTTTTGGAAGCATATAGAACATATAAACGAAATTAATTCACAGGAGAAAAAATAAGAAAATCCCTATTTCCAATAATTTATTCATTATGTAATAATGGTTTTATTGAAGAAAATTTTGAAACTGGTGTTGAAGAATCAAACAATCAAAATCAAATGAGAGTGATTATCCATATGCAATAATGTAAAATACTGATTTTTTTATTTTTCTATGCAGAATTTTGATAAGAACCTAATTTACCCTTGTTCTCAGGCTACAAATAATAATTTATTTAATGAATATGATCTTAATTACTATCGCTATCTGTGCTGTTTACCGATTTCCTCTTGAAATCCTCTTCATCACAAATACAATAAGTCGGATCAAACCCTCTTCTAATGATCTCATCTTTGCATATGCTATCATAAGAATCCAGTCTATTCACATTCATAATGTTATAATACTTCATTTCTTCAAATTCAATGGTATCTACCCTAAAATATTCTGATTCAGCCTTTTCCATTAATCCTTCTGAAAGTCTTACAATCACTTCAAACAATGCTGATTTTTTCTCATGGATAGTGAATTTTATTTTATAATAATCTACTTCTCCATCTTCTAGCTTCCCTATATATGTATTTCTATTTAAAGTCAGCAATTGGCAAATCACTGCTTTTCTCTGTCATAGGTAGTAGCTTCCAGTTTCTCTGTTAAAAGTCTCTAGAACTTTATCTGTTAAATAGGTGAAATTTGCAGAGTTTATATTTTCGGTGATTTCTGTAAAAGGTTTGCAGCCACATCAAAATATAGGAATCCCAGCATCTTCACAAGTTCGGTTTTCTGGAATTTCGTCAGTGAATCAATTGTAAGTTTTTAGCCTGGTTGATGTTTTGTTCCTGATATCAGTTTTATTTGATTCCATATCAGGGTAATTTCCAAGATGCTGCAAAGTTGTGTGAAAATCATATTTACTTAGCAGCCGTTTTGTGTTATGCTTCAAAATATTTGTGCTGTTAGGAATCTTTTCCAAGAATTCATTTTTTGTTATGATTAATAAAAGTGGCAATTTGTGCTCATGGGAACCATCTTTTGATTTAAATCATTCTCCATATCTCATTCCGTGGTCTCCCATCAGGAATAATACAAAATCTTCATCTCGATTTAAAAAATCACTTAGGAAATTTTTTAAATCTAAATCGATTGTAGAAACTACAGTTCCTGTTTCTTCGTGAGCAGTGTCTATATGCATATATGTATATCTTGATACATTTTTATATGTATCTGAAAAATCCAATATATAATCCATCATCCAAGCATGAGCATTTTTGTTTCCAATGCATCTTTCTTTCTTTAAAGTCTCACTATATCCATACAATTCACTAGCTGCACACCAAATTGACCCCATTTTATGATCAACTTTCGGATTTCTTCCTATAAATTGTGGTAAATTATTATCGCAATTATCCATTCCCATCATAGTAACAAATCCTCTCTCATGTAAATATTTTCATATAGAAACTTTATAATATAAATCATCAAATGGAAACATCGGCGCCACTATTATCGGTATATCTCCATAAAATGTTGGCATAAAGCTGTATTGGGAACTTTGTCCTATAACATGATGCAATTTGAAATCAAAAATGGAAATATTTTTTGAAATAGAGTTCAAATAATCGACTGATTTTGGAAGCTTTCTAAAAAACATTCTCCGTGAGAGAGAATCAATGACTAGCATAACGATATTTATAGGTTTTCCACCCAAAGAATTTTTGGCTCTTTGTAAAGATTCTTCATTTAGCTTAAGCTTATAGGCAACATGTTCAAAAGCTTTCTTTTTTTTGGGATCACAGGACCCAAAGGCATATTCTTCTGAATCAAGTGCTAAAGGCTCTCCTCTGTATTTTTTTAGACGATTAGAATATTTATATTTTCCAAATATTTCAAAAATTGCTAAAGATCCCAAAGCTACATTTCCAGTGCAATTCATATGTAAAGTATTATTTGTTCGATTTATATAGAACATCTCTGGGCTAGATATATACTGCTCTTCACATCTAGGAAATGTAACATTTGGAAATAAAGAAAAAGCTTCCTCATTAGTATACCCAAAAGACTCAGGCTTGCAGGCTAAATTCAAAGGAAATATTGATTTTTCATCATCAAAGATATTTATTTGAGTAGTTCAAGGCGCTTCTCCATTTAATGTGGTAAAATCATCTATATCAACTTCAAGTGATTCTTTGTCTTTTGGTATCCTGTCGTCTGGAAGAATATAAAAGATATAAACGAAATTAATTCACAGGAGAAAAAATAAGAAAATCCCTATTTCCAAGAATTTATTCATTATGTAATAATGGCCTTATTGAAGAAAATTTTGTAACTGGTGGTGAAGATTTGAAAAATTAAGGATACAAATAAGAATAATTGTCCACGTAAAAATTAATAAAATAATTATATCTAATAATGATTTAGCTATAGATATAAGCATTAAAGAAATTAATTCAGAAATTATATAAAATAAGGACAATTTTTCAATGCATCAAACAATTCTTGATCATTATAGCCATCCGCTTTATTTTTATTGAATTTTTATATCTGTAAAATTTTCAGAATCTGATTTACCTATTATTTACACATAAATAAACCTAGCTTACCTGAGATTACTCCAAATACCGATTGATTGCTGAAGATAGTAACGCCTTATTATATAGAAGCTATTTTAATTTTATTTAAGGTAAAAGCTGGTAAATTTTAAATACTTTTCTAAATTATTATGGCCATGGTAAATCTGGACTATTTCCACCATCTGCGTTATTTGATGGTCTCCTATTGAAATCATTCTCATTACAAATGCAATAATTCGGATCATGCTTATTTTTTATGATCTCATCTTTGCATACA
Organism: Blepharisma undulans; assembly: GCA_949751825.1. Taxonomy (NCBI): domain Eukaryota; phylum Ciliophora; class Heterotrichea; order Heterotrichida; family Blepharismidae; genus Blepharisma; species Blepharisma undulans. Next base: position 6,228 of record CATKHM010000544.1, read on the forward strand.
CTATCATATGAATCCAGTCTCATAACATTCATTATGTTATATCATCTCATTTCTTCAAAAACTATACTTTTCACATCAAAATACTCAGACTCTTCTTTTAATATTTTTGATTTTGAGAGTTTTACAATAACTTCAAATAATGCTGATTCTTTTTCTAATACAGTGAATTTTATTTTATAGTAATCTACACTACCATCTTGCAACTTCCCTATATATGTGTTTTTATTTAAATTCAGCTTTTGGCAAATAGATTTTTTTGATATATCGTAAATTTTATTATCATTGTTGAAAGTTTCTATAATATTGTTTGTTAAATAAGTGAAAATCTCTGAGTTTATATTTTCAATAATTTCTGTAAATGGCATACAACTACATCAGTAAATAGGGATCCCCGCTTCTTCACAAGTTCTGTTATCAGGGATATAATCAGAAAATCAATTGTAAGTTGTTAGTCTATTTGATGTTTTTTTCCTGATGTTTTCCTTATTGGATTCCATATCAGGGTAATTTCCAAGATGTTGCAAAGTTGTGTGAAAATCAAATTTGCTTAGAAGTCTATTTGAATTTTGAAGCAAAGTCTGCGAGCTATTAGGAATTGCTTCTAAGACTTCATTCTTGGCTATTATTAATAAAAGTGGCAATTTGTGTTCATGTGAGCCATCTTTTGTTTTGAATCATTCCCCATATCTCATACCATGGTCTGCCATTAAAAACAGTATAGAATCTTCATCTCTACTCAAAAAATCCTGCAGGAAATTTTTTAAGTCTAAATCCAATGTAGCAACTACAGTGCCTGTTGATTCATGAGCAGTATTTATATGCATATAAGTATATCTTGAAACATTTTTATAGGTTTCTGAAAAATCCAGTATATAATCCATCATTCAAGCATGTGCATTTTTGTTCCCAACGCATCGCTCTTTCTTTAAACTCTCACTATATCCATATAATGCACTTGCTGCACACCAAATTGACCCCATTTTATGGTCAACTTTTGGCTTTCTTCCTATAAATTGAGGTAAATTATCGTCACAATTATCCATTCCCATCATCGTCACAAATCCTCTCTCATGTAAATATTTTCATATAGAGATGTCATAATATTGGTCTCCATAAGGCATGTGAGGTGCAATAACAATTGGAATATCTCCATAAAATGTTGGCATAAAGCTATATTGGGAATTTTGCCCCATAACGTGATGCAGTTTGAAGTCGAAAATAGAGACATTTTTTGAAATGGAATTTAAATAATCAACAGATTGTGGAAGTTTTCTGAAAAAATTTCTCCGTGAGAGAGAATCAATTACCAGCATAACAATATTTATAGGTGATCCATGTAAAGAATCTTTGGCTCTTTGCAAGGACTCTTCTTTCAGTTTCAACTTGTACGCAACATGCTCAAAGCCTGTAGTTTTACTAACATCACAAGATCCAAAAGCATATTCCTCTGTTTCAAGTGCAATTGGCTCCCCATTATATGCTTTTAATCTATTAGAATATTTATACTTCCCAAATTCTTCATTGCTTTCTAATGGTCCTAAAGCTAAAACTCCAGTACAATTCATATATAAATGATTATCTGTGCGATTTATATAAAACAATTCTGGGCTTGATTTATATTTTTCTTCACATCTTGGATATATGATGTTTGGAAATAAAATGGAAGCTTCTTCTCTGGTATATCCGAAGGACTCTGGCTTACAAGTTAAATTCAGAGGATAGATTGAAATTTCATCATTTAGGAGAAATAGTGGATTATCCAATAAATTTCTACTGCTTTGAGGCATATTTTCGTAAGGAGAATTTATTGAAATATCGACATCAGATTTTAGGGATTGCTTAGACTTTAGGATTCTTTCCTCTGGGACGATATAAAGCATATAGACGAAAACAATTAGTAGGAGGAGAAATAAGAAAATCCCTATTTCTAAGCGCTTATTCATTATATAATAATGGCACTTTTGAAGAAAATTTGTAACTGGTGTTGCGGTGACAAATAATTTAAACAGCATGGCTAAATAATTCATTTTATCTGAATTAAGAAAATTAGATTTTGGGTATTTTATAAAGAATTTGATTGAAAAGAAATAAATATTGAAGAGCCAATGAAATAATTTCTAGCTCTTCAAGAACTATTGATTTAGTAGGACAAGGAAAAAAATTTGTTTTTTATTATAATTTCTGAGCCAGTTCATAATTTATTACATTTTGATGTCATCTCCACACTTCTCTCAGAATATATTGATTTCTTATAATTTCCATTTGCTTTCACAATTAATGTTAAAACTTCTTGATAAGCTTGGAACGTTTCAGGGCTTTTCTTATCATCGCTTACCTGAATTTCTTGATGATTATCTCCATTTTCATAAAAATAATTTTCACCGGAGCGTTTTCGAGTTATTGGAAGTAGTGCCTTAAAATTCATATGAAAATAAATTACTTTTATAAAATAACTGCGGATAATTATAATCTATACATTTGTACCAAATTTATCAATCAATTGTCTGATTAGCAATGAAAGAAGAAATTTTGAAAATATGATTATATTGAATTTAATCTGTCCAATGCATAATTTATAGCTGTAATAACCAAGAAACAAACAATCAAGCTATTTTATTAAAAAGCAGTAACTTCTTCAAGATAAATACATCTTTTTTGGTTTTCTTCGCCAAATTTTTATTTAAGGAAACGAGTATTGAAAGGACTAATAAGCAATTCTCGACGGAACCTGACCATATATAGGGAGTTTCAGTTTATAATAGATCTTATGAGGTCATAAAACTAAAATTAAGCATTTTTGAGATCTTATAATACTTGAAACTTGTTTGAAAATCAAATCAAACTTAATCTTCATAGATTTGTAATTTCTGCATTCTTCTTGCTTCTAGATCCTTTTATACACAAGAATGGACTTATAGCCTATTAAAATAGATTTTATTTATCAGAGTTCCATTTTTAAAACAAAATGCTTAACTTAAGAGCTGTTGCTATTTAAAAATGCTCATGAAACCATTAAAAAGCAATTTTTTCGAGAGCATTAAGAGCGAATTATATTAATTATTTATCTATATTTGTGCCAATTTCAAAATCAGGAGACCAGAATATTTTCACTAATTTGCATGAAAAACATTCTGCAATATTAATCGCGATCTGAAGAGTCTAGATATACAACAGTTTGTTTAGATTATTCAAAGCCTGAAATAAACTATAAATATATATTTAATTTGGATCTTGATGATCTAAATGAATCCAAAACTCTTTAAATACTTAATGAAGATAAATTTAAATTAATTGCAGAAGAATAAAATCATCTTTATAATAAACTTACACAGATTTATCAAATAAATAATAAAAAATCAGATTAGGTAGAAAACTTTAGTTCGACAATAATTCCCATTCATCCATTTAAATGATAGCGTCTTGCATAGCATCTTTTCCATTAAAATTATGAACTTATTCTGCTGAGTTAACACTTCAAGACTCGTTTTCTTCATTAGAATTGAAGTCCAGGGCTCGAGATTTTCCTACTTGTTTAATAAATTCTTCAGCTGTCTTGACTTTTTTATTTTCGGTAATGTCTATTTTATGAATATTTTCAATCGCTATTTTTTCAGCAGGCCGTTTGCCACCTTTTCCTCATAAGAGCCAATTATTTCCATTAATTCTTGATCTAACTGAAAATTGAGGCTTTTTTCTTCACTTCTACGCAAACGTTCTTCTCTGATTAATTCTATTATCACTTGTCTTCAGATTTTTTGCCGCATATACATCCAAGCAATAATTATCTTTTAAAATCAGTTTATTTCTAATTCTCAGTGCTCATCCATTTGCTTTGAAAAACGTTTTTCTTCTGCTAGAAGTATATTTTTATTATTTTAGAAGCAATTTTATCACATTTATGAGCTTCTTTTGATGCTCTGATTTTTGTGATACCATCTTCTTGCACTGATAAGGTCAAACACAAATCTTCAATAGTTTTATAATACTTTAAGTCTGAATCATGTTTTTCAGAATATCTATGCTTGCAGATATCGAGTTTTCATTATCAGAACTAAATTCACTTTCTTGCCTGATTTTTGATTCGTTAAAGGATTCATCGTTTTTTGGGTCAGAGTTCTGATCTATATTAACTTTCTTAGCTATAAATGCCATTGATCTGCTTTCTTGAGGCTTACATTTATTTCTTAATGATTATCTCTATTTTCAGAAAAACATTTTATCAGAGTATTTTAGAGTTCAAAAAGATATCATTATAGTTTACAAAGCTTTTTAAAGCAAAATCTCTGAAGGTCCTGCTTTTCTCAGGTTAGCTTTTCATCAATTTGTAAATTTAATATTTCATATTAAATTTCACTCGCCTTGTCTATCACTTTTTATATTTTCGTTTGGGATGCTTCAATATTTTATGAATGTTGAAGTTTCATATAATTTCAGAGAAAAGCATTCTTTGGGAATAAAAATTATTTAAATATTATGTTAATTATTGTTGGTTCCTGTGTTGTTTACCGATTTCCTCTTGAAATCCTCTTCGTCACAAATGCAGTAAGTAGGATCAAACCTTTTCCTGATGATCTCTTCTTTGCAGATACTATCATACGAATCCAGTCTATTTACATTCATAATGTTATAGAACTTCATTTCTCCAAATTCAATATTTTTCACACTAAAATATTCTGATTCACTCCTTATTATTGATATTTTTGAGAGTCTTACAATAACCTCAAACAATGCTGACTCTTTTTCGTGGATCGTAAATTTTATTTTATAATAATTTGCATCTCCATCTTCTAGCTTCCCTATATATGTATTTCTATTTAAAGTCAGTAATTGACAAATCGTTGCTTTTCTTTTATATGGGTAGTAACTTCCAGTTACTTTATTGAAGACCTCAAGAACTTTATATGTTAAATATGTAAAATTTGCGGAGTTTAGATCTTCAGTTATTTCTGCAAAAGGTTTGCAGCCACACCAAAAGATAGGAATTCCAGCATCTTCACAAGTTCGGTTATCTGGAATTTTGTCAGTAAATCAATTGTAAGTTTTTAGTCTGATTGAGGTTTTGTTTCGAACATCTGTCTTATTGGATTCCATGTCAGGGTAATTTCCAAGATGCTGCAAAGTTGTATGAAAATCATATTTACTTAATAGCCTGTTTGAGTTGTGCTTTAATATATTTCTGCTATTAGGAATCTTTTCCAAGAATCCATTTTTTGCTATGATTAGCAAAAGCGGTAATTTGTGCTCATGAGAGCCATCTTTTGATTTAAATCATTCGCCATATCTCATTCCGTGATCTCCCATCAGAAATAATATAAAATCCTCATCTCGATTTAAAAAATCACTTAGGGGAAATTGATAATATTCAATAGCCTTTCATCTGATGATTAATCCTTTTTGCTTTTCTCTTCACATTTTAAGAATTTTTCCCATTTTATAACAGATCACATATTGAATAATTATTTGAGATCATGCTATTTAAGGGATTTCTTTAAAACCACATTTTCTTAATAAAATACTCAGAATCAGCTTTGTGTGATGATTTCGCTATTCAGGCATTTTCCTACAATCCATTTTCAATTTTTATATGGCAATATTTCATTTTTCTAAAATCTATCTTTCTTATACCGCAATATTCTATTATATATCTGATCGCATCTTAAAAATATGCAAGTTCCTTGGTAGCTAAATGAATTAGTTTATAGTAAAATATGCTGCTTTCGTTGTAGCTCACGCATTAAATTTTCTGAAGATTTCAATTGATTTTTATCTTGATGATTGCTATCATTATAATACTTTAAAAGTCCATTATGTTTGATTTGCCAGGCCATTCAATTGCTTTAATTTTTAAAAAGCACTTTCAAACCTCCAAATCTCTGATTTATTTTTGTATTTGCTAATGAAATTTTGATTATAGTGTTAAATATGGAAAACATCAAGCAAGTCATGTCTAAGCTCGTCCAAGATCTCATCATCCCAGAAAAGCGAGAAGAAGCTCTCGTCGAACTTTCACGAAATCGAGAATCCTTCACAGAGCTCGCCCCAATTCTCTGACATTCCGTAGGTACCATTGCAGCTCTCCTCCAAGAAATCGTCGATGTTTATCCTCTTTTAGTACCTCCCACCCTAAGTGTTACTGCTTCAAACAGAGTCTGCAACGTCCTCGCTTTACTCCAATGTGTTGCTTCTCATACAGAAACTCGCAGTCTCTTTTTATCAGCTCACATTCCACTATTTTTATACCCATTTCTCAATACAATCAGCAATTCCCGACCTTATGAGTATTTAAAGCTGACCTCCTTAGGTGTTATAGGTGCTTTGGTAAAAGCAGACGACCCAGAAGTAATCAATTTTTTAATCCACACCGAAATTATCCCACTCTGCTTAAGAATCATGGACAGAGGCAGCGAATTATCTAAAACAGTGGCCACATTCATTATCCAAAAAATCCTATCAGATGAAAACGGATTAGTTTATTTATGTCAAACTTTTGACCGCCTTCACACCGTTTGCAGTGTCCTTAACAATATGATAGACACTATGAAAGAAACACCTTCCCAAAGACTACTGAAACATATTGTAAGGTGTTTTTTGAGGATTTCAGAGCACGCAAAAGGGAGGGAATTTTTAAGAAAATATATTCCTGCATCCTTTAAAGAGCCGACGCAAGCGATGATGATGGATGAAAACACGAGACGATGGTTGACTACGACACTATATAATTTAGGTATGACAAATCCAATAGAAAACAAAATTCCGGCTTTTCAGGTATAATGAAATAATTTTAGATTTATTATAATCTTTCTGAATTTTCTTCATTTTGTGTTGAATTTGTGGAAACTTGGAAGGAATTTTCATTGCAGATGCAATAGACAGGGTCGAAGCCTTTTTTGAGGATTTCGTCTTTGCAGATACTGTCGTAGGCGTCGAGACGATTGACGTTCATGATATTGTAATATTGCCATTCTCCAAAAGTGATGTTTTTTACGTTGAAATATTCGGATTCTCGTTTGGTGATGAGGATTTTTGCGAGTCGGACTATGACTTCAAAGAGGGCTGAGGCTTTTTCTTGGATTGTGAATTTTATTTTGTAGTAGCTTATGTCTCCGTCTTCTTGTTTTCCTATATATGTGGTTTTATTTAAATTTAGCTCGAGGCAAATTGTATCTTCTGATTTATCGTATATTCCATTTTCGTGGTTAAATGTGTCTATAACATTATTTGTTAAATATGTGAAATCTTCAATATTTGGATTTTCTGTGATTTCTTCAAAAGGCTTACAGCCACATCAATAAACTGGAATCCCCGCATCTTCACAAGTCCTATTATCCGGAATATAATCATAAAACAAATTATACGTTTTTTTCGTTTTTGATGTTTTTTCTCTTATATCAGATACTCCAGATTCCATATCAGGGTAATTTCCAAGATGCTGCAAAGTGGTATGAAAATCCAGCTTACTTATAAGTCTATTTGAATTATGAAACAACGCTTTTTCGCTATTAGGAATATTTTCCAAAACTGAATTTTTCACTATAGTCAACAAAAGTGGCAATTTGTGTTCATGTGAGCCATCTTTTGATTTAAACCACGACCCATATCTCATTCCATGATCTCCCATCAGAAACAACACATAATCTTCATCTCTTTTTGTAAAATCATTTAAAAAATTTTTTAAATCTAAATCTAATGTAGAAATCACAGTTCCTGTTTCTTCATGGGCAGTATTTATATGCATATAAGTATATCTTGATACATTTTTATATGTTTCTGAAAAATCTAATATATAATCAAGCATATATGTGTGGGCATTTTTATATCCAATGCATCTTTCTCTTTTCAAACTTTGGCTATATCCATAATAAGCTTTTGCTGCACATCAAAATGAGCCAATTATATGGTCGACTTTGGGATTTCTACCTATAAAACTTGGTAGATTTTCACCACAGTTATCCATTCCCATTAAAGTAACAAATCCTCGCTCATGCAAATATTTTCATATAGAGATAGAATAGTATAAATCTCCTCTGAATACTTTTTTTGCCTGCTTGAATGGCATTTCTCCAAAAAAAGTAGGCATATAGCTTGCAGGAGAATTTTGACCCATGATATGATGCAGCTTAAAATCAAAAATCGAAAAATTTTTTGCATTGGAATTTAAATAATCAAGAGATTTTGGGAGTTTTCTAAAAAAATTTCGTCGTGAAAGAGAATCAATTACAAGCATAACAATATTTATAGGTTTTCCAATCAAAGATCATTTAGCCCTTTGTAAAGCTTGTTCTTTTGGTCTAAGTTTATAGGCAACATGCTCAAAATTGGATGTTTTATAGAAATTGCAGGTCCCAAATGCATATTCCTGTGACTCTAATTGAATTGGTGCTCAATATTCTTTAGGTCTATTATTATATTGGTATTTTCCAAATTGTTCGCGAGACTCAAATTGTCCTAAAACGACTCTTCCTGTACAATTCATATGTAAAGTATTATCCTTGCGGTCAATATAAAACATTTCTTGGCTTGAATTATATCGTTCTTCGCATCTGGGGTAGGTTATGTTTGGAAATAAAAGAAAAGCTTCTTCTTCACTGTATCCAAAAGATTCAGGCTTGCAGGCTAAATTAAGAGAATTGATAGAAATTTCGTCATCTAGAATGTTCAATTGATTATTTCTTGGTAATTCGCTTGTTTGGTGTTCAATTTCTATTATTGGGGAATCAGTCAAAATTTCAATATCTGGCTTTAGAGGCACTATTACTTCTGGCTCACTCTCATCTGGAAACTCAAAAAGAATTATAACGATAAAAATTCATAGTAGAAGTAATGAGAAAGTTCCTATTTTTACGAGCTTATTCATTATTTCTAATAATAATTTTATTTAAAGAAATTATACATCATCATCACAAATGCAGTAGAGTGGATCCAAATCTTTCATTAAAATCAACTCAGTGCATTTATCTATATAATCATCTAGCCTTTGGATGTATTTTATTTTATAAAATTTGAAATCTTGATATTTTGCTTGTTTTGAGTCAAAAATTTCATTTTCTTTTTTTGGTAATTCTTCATATGATAGTTCTAATAAAATTTCAAAAATTGCAGTCTCACTTTCATTTATAGTGAATTTTATTTTCAGGCTATGAAAATCTTTACCCTCTATTTTTCCAATATAAAGAATGTTTTTAATACTCATTTCTTTGCATGTTTTATATGAGTTTTTAAACAAGTTTTCAAGGTTCAAGTTTCTAATAATTAGCATAGCAAGGCTTTTTATCATAGTATTGTCTGTAGGAATTGTTTCATAGTTGAGACATCCGCACCAATGTTTTGATATCCCAATGTCTTCGCATTTCCTATCATTAGGAATTTTTTCGGAAAGCAAGTTATAAGTTTCGTATCTTTTGGAAGTTTTCAATTTAATTTCTTCTTTATTGTCATTAGGAAAATTTCCTAAATGCAGCAAAGTTGTGTGAAAATCAAATTTGCTGATAAGTCTGTTAGAATTATGCTGTAAAATAGAAGAACTATCAGGAATTTGAGCTAAAAGAGAATTAGAAGGAATTATAAGTAGCAAAGGAAGTTTATGTTCTTGGCCTCCATTTTTTGTTTTATGTCAGTTTCCATATCTCATCCCATGATCTCCCATTAAAAATAAAACAGAATCTTCCTTATTACTCGAATATTTTCTCAAAAATTCTACTAAATCGTCATCAAGTGTTGAAATTACAGTTCCTGTGTTTTCATGGGCAGTACTCAAATGTATATAAGAAAACCTTGAAACTTCTTTATAAGCCTCAGAAAACTGCAAAAAATAATCCAATAAATACTCATGAGCATTTTTATTCCCGATGCATCTTTCTTTTGTCAAACTCTGGCTATGTCCATACATTTGACTAGCCGCACACCAAAATTTTCCCATAATATGGTCAAATTTTGGTTTTTTCCCTAAAAATTTAGCTAAAATATCCCCACAATAGTCCATTCCAAATAGTGTGACAAATCCTCTTTCATGTAAATATTTTCATAAAGAATATTCATAATATGGGTCTTCATTATTAAAATTCGATTGAAATTGATAAAAAATATCCCCAAAAAATGTTGGCATATAATGTGCATCAGAATTTTGGCCTAAAATATGATGAATTTTATAGTCAAAAATAGAAAATTCACTTGATAAATTTTTATTCAAAAAATCAACTGTATTTGGTAATTTTCTGAAAAAATTCCTTCTTGATAAAGAATCTATGACAAGCATTATGATATTTATTGGTTTTCCTTTTAAACTGTTTTTAGCTCTTTCTAGTGATTTTTGATTCTTTCTCAGCTTATAAATGACATGCTCATAATTATCCAATCTAAAATTTTCACATGTCCCAAATGCTCATTCTTCTGAATTAAGTGGAACTGGCCCAGAATAAGTCTGAATTAAATTAGAAGGCACATATTCTAATAAATCTTCCCCATTTTCAAAAGTGCCAAGAACAAATTTTCCACTACAGTTCATTGCAAGCAAATTTGTATCAATATTCATATCGATTACATTACCTGCTGGTATATCATGACATTTTGGGTATTTTTTGTCTGGAAATAGAAGATTTGCTTCTTTTTCAGTATAGCCAAATGATTCAGGTTTGCATAACAAATCAAGATTTTTAAGAGATTTTTCATCATCATATAGAGAAATCTTAGGCTTGAGATTTTCTTGATAAAACTTTATTTCTTGAATAATTAACTCAACGCTGTTTTGGTTTAAGCTGATAAAAAATAGGAAAATAATCCCAACTCACATAAACACGATAAAGAGAGATCCATATTTAACTAGCTTGTTCATATTCTAATGATCTTATTCCCAGCAATTTTCAATTATTTTTCACTTTATTCACTTAATTTTAACAACAAATTTTTAGCTTCAACTATGTGAAAATTCTTAGGTTACTTTTTAGCTGGTGCTTGTGGTTGGGTTTGTGGGGTGGCTTCTGCAGTTTGG
>CATKHM010000545.1:0-17198 GCA_949751825.1 Blepharisma undulans
AGAATTATCCCGGATAAAACCAAAAGGAGAAAAATTCATTTCAACCTCATCATTATTTATTACGGATAACGATTTCTGGCAAAAAATGGACCCATAAAAATGACTCTAGGCTTAGAAATTTAAAAAGAAAAATTATTTAATTTTTGCTTGATTTAAGAGCTGGATAAATAAGAAAATCGGATATTTCTTCAAATACTCGTTAATAAAGTAGTTTGAAGGCTTTAGATTTCCTTTTAAATCCTCATTAAACTTTGTCTATTTTGGGAGTTTAATTATTTAATGCTTGGATTCTTCTTAATAAGTGCCTGGAAGAATTCACTGGAATTAGTGGAGAAGTTTACTCCATCAACATTGAATAAACTTCTCAATTTATAAGCATTTGAATTCTTAGAATCATTTCTTATTGAATGATACGAGTTTTTGAATATCAAATTGCTTATTCAAACTTTTCTTCTGATTCTCTTAATAGAAAAGCGTTTACTTATTCTGGATGTTTGCAGATAATCTCTAAGAGCCAAATTTTTGTTGGAGATGAAAATTCGCTCACTATAAAGCCATTATTATTCAAATTTTACTATTAAATTTTAGACCTTTTTAGAATCTATGTCTATCTAATAAATATGTCATAGCTCTTATTTGTTGACAAAAAATTTATCAAAAATATTTCAATCAATTATCTATGAGGACTATTCATAATGAAATATTTTTTTTGACTTTGATAAAAAATTGCTTAAGCAGTAAAAATGCTAAAATGATTTAAAAAAAATCACAGATAGAAAAGCATGATCTATTAATAAAAATTTGGTGTTTAGGATGATATTTTATAATGTTTTCATTAATGATGATAATAAAATTATCACGAAAGTTTATAAATTCAAGACACTAATTCTTTATAATTATAAAATATTCATTTACATAATTATCATAATGGCTCATTTGTAATTATTCCCAGCCAAAAATTTCAAATTTAAGAAAAATTAAATTATTTATTGCATTTAAAGGAGATAAAACCAAAGTAAACACTTCTTTACTAAAATTATTGAATTCGTGCCTCTTCAAATATTTTAATTTATGTGTAAGAATACTTTTATTTTTTCAAAAGATAACATACTTCTTAGCTCAAAATTGAAATTTTGGTCTCAATATTTTCAAATTATTCCAATGAATTCTTTATTAAAATTTTATTTCCACTAAAAATGAATCCCAGCTAAATAATCAAAGCTTGTTTATAAAATGTGTTATTTATAGATTTTAAACTAGATATTCTAATTATTTTCTATCGTCCCGAGCAGAATTTTGGAGGTCTAGCTTATGGAATCTTCAAGAAAGGTCGTGGGATAGTGAATCTAATTTTCATTGGAATTGCTGAAAATTTACTATTAATCCAATGGATAAATTAGGATATCTTGTTTATAGCCCTGGATGACATAAATTCTTTCTAGGCTGTATAGTCTTTTAACACTCTGGTTATTTTACTTCTCATTTTGATACACTTATTGAATTTAATAAGAAATATGTGGTTGAGTACAAATTAAGATGAAGAAGATATTTGAGCATAAAGATAGAACTTTTAAAAGATATTTTATCAAGAAACGAAGAGAAAACTTTGATATAGAAATCGACCAAGTAAAACAATCACTGATTTCTGTTGCTGATTTTTAAAAATTATCAAATTATTTGAATATCATTGATTTTGCTATTTTTTGCTTCAGATTTTTGGAATTTACAAAAGAATCAATCATTGACAATTATTCAGAACGAGGTAGAAAATATTCAAATTTTGGAATCCCATCACAAAAAGCATTGAAGAAACTTGGGAAATTACTTACTTTTAGCTTATTCACCTACAGTCGATACTGATTGACAATCTTTATAGAATATTTTTCTATTCTACTCTGGCTCACCATAAGCTGATTTTCCAAAAAAAAGCCCTAGTTTATTAAAAGCATAAAATGCTTGCTAAAATAAGACTTAAAGTATTTGAGTATAATATTTTATAAGTTTCAATGTTTATTCATTAGCTGCAGTTGCATAAGAATAAGCTATGAAAAGAGGCTCTAATGATTAAAGCATTTTCATAGCAAAAATTGAGACGAATTATAATATATAAGAAGTAATTTCTAATTTTTATAAAGGATTTTTACCTTTAAATTGTAGTAAACTTGACGTCCATATTAAATGGAACCTGGCTTAAACCCAATCCTACAGTGTGAATCTTGCATTGTAGTTCAGTGCATGATTCTATAGCCCAGTCATCAGTTGAAATTGGGTTTCCACTGTCTGAGGTAGCTGTAATACTTTTTATTCCAGTTATCGTCTCTGTTGGAGAAGCAAAGTCAAAAACTATATAAGGATCCTCAAAGCCTACTTGGTATCCCACTGAAATATTTCTGCAAGTATTTTTATCCATAACTACAAAAGTTACGCACTCATAGCACTCTTGTGAGCTGTTGCAGGCTAAATAAAAATTACTTTCGCATCCACATTTGGCACAGCTTGAGCCTGTATAATAGTATCCAAATTTGCAGATTGTGCATTGGCCAGGAGCTCCGGTGCATTTATCACAATTTTCAAGGTGACATTTTTCGCACATATTTGATGAATTCTCATAACGGTCATCGGAAAGAGGGACACATTTTTTATTAAATGCAGGACAATAATCGCATCCTCCAGAGCATGACCTTTGTATAATTTAAAATATGGCATTTTATATAGCACTTTTACTTGCAAAGGACAGATTTAGCTAGTTCTATTAAATTCAGTAAGCCTTCATCTTCAGATATAGATTATTATTTACAAATTTATTTCTGCCATATTTTTGCACATTAGCAAAATAATTATAACTGACTGTTTTTAGTAATCTTGGCGCCTTTGAGACAGCTGGCTTAACCACTGCGATGCTGTTACAAAAAATTTTGCATAATATTAATTAATAACAATTCTACTTTTTAAAGCAAGATTTTAGTTGATATTTTGAATTTAAGTGCATGCTTACTAATGCTTGATATAGAAGTTAAAATTCCATCTTTGATTATGTTATCTCTTATAAAATTAAATTTGGCACTTATGATTATTTTGAAGTAATCATTTTTGTTATTATTTAGATAACATGAAGTCTTTTATATTTTGAAAAAATCTTCTATTGTGCCAGAACTTATAGAAAACTAAAAAAATAAAGAATGAAAATGTTGAAATGCATATACATTTTTTCAGTATATAAAATATAAGAAAATTTGATTATTATATGCAAATTCTTAATTTTATTAAAGGATTAATTACCTTTAAACTGTTGTGAACTCAACATCGACATTAAATGGAAGCTGGCTCAAACTTATACCTATTGTTTTAATCTTGCATTGAGTTGTAGTGCATGATTCTGCAGTCCAGCCAGTCGTTGAAATCGAATTTCCATTGTCTGAAGTAGCTGAAATACTTGCTATTCCCGTAATAACTGAAGTTGGAGAAGCAAAATCAAGGATTATATAAGGATCCTCAAAACTTACTTCATATCCCACTGAAGTGCTCACACAAGAGCTTCCATCCGTAACTACCAAAGTTCCGCACTCATAACATCTTTGCGAACTGTTGCAAGCTAATTAAAAATTACTATCACATCCACATTTGTCACAGCTTGAGCCTGTATAATAGTATCCAAGTTTGCAGAAAGTGCATTGGCCAGCTCCAGTGCATTTATCACAATTGTCTAGACATTTGGCACATCCAAATGAAGTATTCACATAATATCCAGCAGGGCAAACACAGTCACGATTGGAATCTAAAATAGCATTCTGATCAACACAACTCGCACATTTTGAACCATTGCACGCCAAACATTTTACTGAACACTGCAGCTGCTTGCAAAAAGTGACTGGACTAGAAATAACAGTTGCAATCAGATCACTATGATTGCAAGTACAGACACCCCCAGAAGCAGTGGCCAGACTCCCGCTATAACAAGTACAGGTTGTTGAGCCGCTACCATCACATTCTTCTTTGCAAGAAGACGAGGTTGGAACACACTTTTTATCAAATGCAGGGCAAGCACCACATGATCCGGAGCATGATCATGAATACATTGATATTATTGAAATATTATCGTCATAAATCCGTGTAGCGTCATAAGTATACAAATCTCTGACTTCACCTTCTATTTTTAAATGAATCCATTAAACCCTGAATCAGTGCTGAAAGCTCCAAAATATATAGAATCAAACGGAAGCTTTTGGTAATGGTTATAATTATATCTCTTGCCTAAATCATCTTGAGCTATAATTACATCAGTTACTGTAGTAGAAGAATAATCATTTCTACTCCAAAAGAAACGAGTCCACTTATCTAATTATAAATTACTTTTGCCTATAGAAACACTAGATATATCAGTGCTTCCTACTTGATTATCATTGAATTTGCTGCCATCAAATGTTGTTGATATTGCTTTGCTTCCTGCATTTATCCATGTCAAAATGCTCCCTGGAGTTTGATCTAAAATGTAAATTCAAACATGAACCAGGATTGCACAACGCCAATACGTATTTTTGGCTTTGCAATAGTAATCTCCAATGCCTGTTTTGTAAGAGGTTTGAGCTGAAAAATAAATCCCCATGCAAGTCGGTGTTCCAGCATTGACTGCGATTAGATCCCCTCCAGCATTTCCACCTGTCATTTCGTTCTGTATAGAGTTGTCAGACTTGACGCTTGTTGGAATAAGAATATAACGATCTTTTGGAAGATAAGCACTATCATCACCAAGGATTATCTTGGCTATAACCGAAAGGACAAAAATTAATTTCAACACCATTAATAATTATTAGACTAAACGATTTCTGGTCAAAAAATGGACCAATAAAATGGCAGCCAATTTAAAAGAAGAAATCATTTTAAGTTTTGCTTGATTGAAGAGATGAATAAATAAGAAAATCCGAGAGAAATATTTCTTCAACCTCTCGTTAACAAAGTAAATTGAAGCTTTAGCATTTATTTTAAATTCTCATTAAACTTTGTCCGTTTTGGGAGTTTAATTATTTAATACTTGGCTTTTTCTTAATAAGTGTTTAGAAGATTTAACTGGAGATAACTAAGAAGTTTATCACTATCAACATTGAATAAGCTTTCCTTTTTATAAACACAATCTCTTTACAATTATTTTTTATTGAATGATATGAATTTTTTCACTATCAAATTGCTTAATTAAACTTTTCTTCTAAGCACTAAATTTTTGTTGAAGATAGAATTAAATCACTATAAAACAATTATTATACCATTTTTACTATTAAATTTAGGCATTTCTATAATCTATCTAATAAAATGGCATCTAGATATTAATTTTTAAGAAAAGATAGCCAAAATAATTTCTATCAATATTAACAATTTGCCAATCTTGGCAATCCTAGAAGAAATCTCATAGAATCTTGCTATTCTCTTAATTTTTCAATTTCTTTAGACTCAAATCTTATTAAGTATACAAAATATTAATAGAATATAGCCTATTTAATAAACAAGAATAAGATAAAAGGTTCTAAAAATAAGAACACAATGAAAAATTATTAATTTATTGAATAAAATAATTCTTTTATTAATTTTTCTTAAGATTTTTAGAGTTCATAAATAAATCACTCAGATATGACAATAAAGAAATTAGTGAAGAAATTTTCAAATTTTTGGGATGAATTATTTCAAAAAATTATTGAATAATTTGGAGAATAATTGATAATCTTTATGATCTAATCATTGATGAGGCTACTTAGCTTCCCAAAATTAGAATTTTATTTATATATTGATAAATTCGTAGTATTTTAATTTAAAACATTATAAAGGTCACATAGAAAATCAAGACTAAGTTGTAAACTTTATGCAGATAATATTTGAATTGAAATTTCTTGAAGGTCTAGGTCTGAAATTTATCCAGATTAAACCTAACATCATATATGCTATTTAATTTTTTCTCAACTTATATTAAAGAACCTTCGATACTTTTTATTGAATTTTCTTTGATAAGTGTCAAGATTTTTATCTTTAACATATAAAGCATTTGCATTGCAAAATTTGAAATGAATTATAATATATAAGAAATAATTTCTATTTTTATAGAGGATTTTTACCTTAAATTGTAGTAAACTCGACGTCCAAACTAAAAGGAATTTGACTCAAACTCAAGTCTACAGTGCGAATCTTGCATTGTAGTGCAGTGCATGATTCAATAGCCCAGCCATCAGTTGAAATTGGGTTTCCATTGTCTGAGGTAGCTGTAATACTTTCTATTCCAGTAACCGCCTCAGTTGGAGAAGCAAAGTCAAAAACTATATAAGGATCCTCAAAGCCTACTTGGTATCCCACTGAAATATTTTTGCAAGTACTTTTATCCATAACCACAAACGTTACGCACTCATAGCACTCTTGTGAGCTGTTGCAAACTAAATAAAAATTACTTTCGCATCCACATTTGGCACAGCTTGAGCCTGTATAATAATATCCAAATTTGCAGATTGTGCATTGGCCAGGAGCTCCAATGCATTTATCACAATTTTCAAGAGGGCATTTTTCGCACATATTTGAAGAATTCTCATAACGGTCATCGGAAAGAGGGACACATTTTTTATTAAATTCAGGGCAATGTTGGCATCCAGAGCATGACCATCAATACATTGGAATGTCTGAAAGATTTTCATCAGCAATGTTTGTTGCCTCATAAGAATAAGAATCTCTAAGGATTTCGATGAGGTAAATGTATCCATTAAACCCTAAATCAGTGCTGAAAGCTCCAAAATATATAGAATCAAACGGAAGATTTCCATAACTGTTATAATCATATCTCTCACCTAAATCATCCTGAACTGTAATCACATCTTTTGATAGTGTGGGGCTGGTATCATATCTATCCCAAAAGAAACGAATCCACTTGTCTAATTATTATTTACTTTTGCCTATAGTAACACTAGATATACCAGAGCTTCCAACTTGATTATCAATGACATGGGTGCCATTAAATGTTGTTGATGTTAATTTGCTTCCTGAATTCGCAGATGTCAAAATGCTCCCTGATGTTTGATCTAAAATGTAAATTCAAGCATGAACCAGGATTGAACAATATTCAGTCGTAGTTTTGATTTTGCAATAGTAATCTCCAATGTCGAGTTTGTAAGAGGTTTGAGCTGAAAAATGAATCCCCATGCAAGTAGGTGTTCCAGCATTGACTGCGATTAGATCTCCTCCAGCATTTCCACCTGTCATTTCGTTCTTTATAGAGTTGTCAGACTTGACCTTTGTAGGGATCATAATAAAACGATCTTTTGGAAGGTAGGGACTATCATAACCAAGAATTATCTTGGTTATAAACAAAAGGACAGAGATTAATTTTATCCTCATAATTATTTATTACGTCTAACGATTTCTGGTAAAAAAATGGACCCATAAAAATGACTCTAGGCTTAGTAAATTTAAAAGGAGAAATTATTTTAATTTTTGCTGTATTTAAGGGCTGGATACATAAAAACATCAAAATAGATATTTCTGAAACTTTTCGTTAAGAAGCAAATTGAAGGTTTCAGCATTCCTTTTAAATCCTCATTAAACTTGTCTATTTTGGAGAGCTTAAATATTAAGCTTTTATTCATAAATGCCTAGAAGAATTCAATGGAAACAATGGAAAAGTTTACTCTATCAACATTGAATAAGCTTCCCTCTCTATAAGCAGGAATCTTGATTTTTTAAGTTGTATTTTTTTATTGAACAATATGAGTTTTTTGACTATCAAATTGCTTAATTCAACTTTTTTCTAAGCACCAAATGTTTGCTGGAGATGGAAATTAATGCATATGAGATCATTGTTAAACTAGTTTTAGTATTAAATTTAGCCATTCCCAGATCTATGTCTATCTAATAAATATGTCACCTAGAATTAATTGTTACAAAAATTTATAAAAAAGATTTCAATTAATAGTCTATGAAGGTTATTCATAATGAAATATTTTTTTGAATTTGATGAAAAAATTTCTTAATTAGTAAAAATGCTAAATGATTTTAAAAAAGAATGACAAAAAGAAAAATAAAAATTGTTGTTTTAGGATGATATTTTGTAATATTTTCATTAGAATGGCTATTATCAAATTATCATGAACTTTATAAATTTAAGCCACTAATTCTTGATTGATTATAATTTATTCATTTACGTAATTACCATTTTTGGCTTATTTGTAATTTCCATCCAAAATTCCAAATTTAAGAAATTTTTTATTTGTCACATTTAAAGGTGATAAAACCAAAGTCAAGACTTTTTTGCTAAAATTTATTGAATTTATATTATCTTCGAATTTTATTTTATACGTATGAATACTTTCAATTTTTTCAAAAAATAAATTTGTCTTGACTCAGCATTGAAATTTGGTCAAATTAACCAATGAACGCTATATAAAAATTGGAATTCCAATAAAAATGACTCTAGTGAAATAATTTAAGCATCATTAAAAGTGTTATTCATAGATTTTAAACTAGATCTTCCTTGATTATTTTCTATCGTCAAGGGTAGAAAAATAGATGCCCAACTCGTGGAATTTACAAGAAAGATCAAACTATTGAGTCGAATAGTAAATCTAAAGTTTCCATAGAGATGGCTGAATTCTTTAGTTTCAACCAGTCAGATAAACAAGGTATCTCATTTATAGCCCTGGATGAATATTTTAAAATCAACATATAATGAGTAGCCTTTTTCAAAGAGTTTGGTAGAAATCGTCTAAATATAGGCAAGATGCTCCAAAAGATTGTTAAGCATGATATTGATCGACATAAACTTTTTAGATTTAATGAGAAAAAGGTTGAGCACAAATTTAGATGAAGGAAATATTTGAATATAAACGAAATTTTATCAAGAAACAAAGAGAGGACTTTTGATACAGAAATCGACTAATTAAAACAATTGATAATTCTTTAGTTGATTTTAAAATAGTTTAAAATTATTTATTAAATCATACATTTTTGTCTCAAAATTTTTGTATTTTTCAAAAGGTCAATCAGTAGTGATTATCTTAAGTAAAATAATTGCTAATTAAGTTGTTGATTTTTTAAAATGTATCAAATTGCCAGAAAATCTATCATTTGTTTCAGGCTTTTGGAATATCAAAAGAATCAATCAATTCTGATCATCCTGATGAGGCATAAATATTTTTATCACATACCACGAAAAAGCATTATAAAATTATGTATTTTCAGCCTCTTCACTTGCAATTGATGCAGATTGACAATCTTTAGAATTTTTTACCATAAAACAAGACTATTTATGATACTCAATAGAAATATATCCAAGTCTTTTTACGACGGCAAGGATATAATTCTACTGGGAAAGAAAAAGGGAAGGACCAAGAATTGTATTTAACGAAAATTTGCATAGCGAACTGATTTCAATCTGCAAGAAATTAATTCAACCCTGAACCTTAAGCTCATTATTGCATCTTTAACAAAATACCAATATTTCATAAAGTAGAAATATTGGTGAATCGCAAAGTGCTTCATCTTGCAAAAAAGCTTCAGTGAATATCAAAACCAGATAATTCAATTTTTTAATTCGCTAAAAATTTATAAAGATTTTTATCCTTAAGTTGTTATAAACTTGATATCAATATCAAGTGGAAGCTGGCTCATACTCAAATCAGTATGAATCTTGCATTATGATGAAGTGCATGACTCCATATACCAGCCAGTAGTTGGAATTGGATCTCCTTGGCTTGAAGTAGCAGTAATACTTTCTATTCCAGTTATCAATTTAGTTGGATAAGCAAAGTCAATAACTATATAAGGAGTCCCAAAGCTTTTTTCAAAACCAACTGAAGTGTTAAAATTTGAAATGAATTATAACATATATAATAAATAATTTCTAATTTTTATAAAGGATTAATAAATAGCCTTTAAATTGTAGTAAACTTGACATCGATATTAAATGGTAGCTGGCTCAAACTCAAGCCTACAGTATGAATCTTGCATTGTATCGCAGTGCATGATTCTATAGCCCAGCCATCAGTTGAAATTGGGTTTCCACTGTCTGAGGTAACTGTAATGCTTTCTATTCCAGTTATCGTCTCTGTTGGATAAGCAAAATCAAAAACTATATAAGGATCCTCAAAACCTACTTGGTATCCTACAGAAGTATTTCTGCAAGTGATTTCATCCTTAACTACAAAAGTTGCGCACTCATAGCACTCTTGTGAGCTGTTGCAAGCTAAATAAAAATTACTTTCACATCCACATTTGGTACAGCTTGAGCCTGTATAATAGTATCCAAATTTGCATATGGTGCATTGCCCAGGAGCTCCCGTGCATTTATCACAATTTTCAAGGGGACATTTTTCACAAGTATTTGAAGAATTCTCATAAAAATTATCGGAAACAGAGACACATTTTTTATTAAATGCAGGACAATAGTCGCATTCTCCAGAGCATGATCATGAATATAAATAGAAAGTAGCCAATTTATCATCATAAACTGATAAATTATTAGCTGTTGTATACTTTAAATTTCTAAGGATTTCGACAAGATAAACAAATCCTTTAAAGCTTAAATCAGAGGCATACGATCCAAAATATATTGTACCAGTAAGAGCAGCAGCAGATGCTGTATATTTAGTTCGAATGCCATTGCTATCTCTAGATTTGAGATAAACAAAAGCATAACCTGCACCTGCTTGATCATCAAATCTATTGTAAAAGAATAAAGTTCACATATCTATTTATAACTTACTCTTAATTACTGGGATGCTCACTTTGTTACCGTTGTCTGCATGAGATTCAATAAATTTATTGTCGTCAATTTTGACTCATGATGATTTATTTCCTGAATCTTCAATTGCCAAAACATTTCCATCATCTTTAACATAAATCCAAATGTGAACTAAAATTGCACATATATAATAGCGACTTTTTATTTTGCAATAGTAATCTCCCAGAGCTATTTTATAAGAAGTTTGAGGAGAAAAACTCATCCCCATGCAAGTAGGTGTACCAGCAGAAACAGCTATAAGATTTCCACCTGCATATTCACCAGTCATTTCGTTCTTTATTGAATTGTCGGCAGAGTTCACGCTTTCTGATATCATAATAAAACGATCCTTTGGGGGATAACTGCTGTCATCACCAATAGCTAGTTGATACAAAACCAAGAAGAATCAAATAAATTTTAAATTCATAGAGAATTATTATGGTGATTAATAAGGGTAAAAGTTATGGACTGATTTAAAATCGAAAACAAAATTTAGTAAAGCTTTCTAAGGAAAAAGATTAAAATCATACACGTAATTTATCTGATAAGCAATCACCATGTTATAGCTGTAAGAACAAGATACAGACTCATCATATTTCTAATGCGGTCTGTCATCCAATTTGCACTGAATTTGCAAAACTTGGAAATAAAATAAGTTGTTTAACTAGTTGAAATATTGAAAAAGAGCTTCACTTGCTCTTCTCAACTATTCAATCAAAATATCTCTATTTTTAGCTCACTTATACATTTACATTTAAACTATCTGACAGAAAATACAAATTCTTGATTTTGAAGTGATGTGGGATTTTTCAAGATAAAGCTACAGAAAAATCGCTTGCTAATTATTAGTATTATTTGAAATAATTGCTATTTAAAATATTAAACTTTTTATAATATAAATCCAATAAATAATTTATCCATCTGATTGAAAAGAATAAATAAATAAACTATAGAAATCTGTATAAATATTAGTTGACTTAAGTTTAAACGAAATTTACGAGTAGCAATAAACATTGCAATGCTAAATTGAGCATTTTTAATACTCTACATAAGTTAAGAAGGTATTCTGCTAAGAGATATGCCAGGTACTCAAGAAGTTTATTTAGCAAAATTTATCAATAAAAATTAATATTGCAATTATGCATGAAGCAATCTTATAAGAGAGTCACTTCTTTAAGTAGGGAAATTTGATTTTTTTATAAGCAATGCCCATCAAAGTTTGTACTTTTTGTTAAACATCTGGGAAAAAATATAATGAAAATACTTAGATAAAATGTCAACTGATAAATTAAAACTATTTTCAATCTAGTTTAATAAACAATTAAATTTTAAATTCATTTTATTAATCTATTATTGATTTTTAAATATATAAAATGCAGAATCCAGATGCATTTTTAATAGATAAAATATTAATTTAAGTATTCTTATTTTTTAAGAAATAGTTAGTTACCTCTTAAAGTGTTGCGAAATCGACATTGAGGTCAAATGGAAGCTGATTCACACTTAGCCCATTTGCTTTAATCTTGCATTGAGTTGTAGTGCATGACTCTGTGACCCAGCCAGTAGTTGGAATCGGATCTCCACTTTCTGAAGTAGCTGTAATACTTGCTATTCCCGTAATAACTGAAGTTGGAGAAGCAAAGTCAAGAATTATATAAGGAGCCTCAAAACTTACTTCATATCCCACCGAAGTGCTCACACAAGTGCTTCCATCCATAACTACCAATGTTCCGCACTCATAACACTTTTGGGAACTGTTGCAAGCTAATTAAAAATTACTATCACACCCACATTTGACACAACTTGAGCCTGTATAATAGTATCCAAGTTTGCAGAAAGTACATTGATCAGCAACTCCAGTGCATCTATCACAATTGTCTGGACATTTGACACATTGTAATGATGCATTTTTATAGAATCCCTTATTGCAAACACAATTGCCAGAGGAATCAACAGCTGCATTTGAATCCACACAGTCAGCACATTTTGAGCCATTACAAGTGTTGCATTCATCAGAGCACTCTTTACACTTAGAAGGCACACAATTTTTATCTATTTCAGGACAAAAAGTGCAACTCCCATTGCATGACCATGAAAACATTGTAAAAGTACTTAATGTCTCATCCACCATTAGTAAATTTGAAGTGTCAGGATTTCCAAAATCTCTTATGATCTCTACAAGATAAATAAACCCTTTGAAACTCAAATCGGAGAGAAAAGCTCCAAAATATGCCGAACCAGTCACTTCAAGAGATGATTGTGCATATTTAGTATTAAAAGTATTATCTTCGTCTTTGGATATGAGATAAATACGATTTGAGCTATCGTAATTGGTATAAATATCTAAAAAGAAATAAGTTCATTTGTCTATTTATAACTTACTTTTATTTGCAGGGATATTCACTTGATTACTGTCACTTGAATGAGATTCAGTGAATTGATTGCTGTCAGCTTTAGTTCATGATAATTTATTCACTGAATCCGCAATTGTCAAAACATTTCCATAATCAGTCAGATAAATTCAAAGGTGAATTACAATAGCGCAGAAGTCATACTGTCCAGCACTTCTCGCTTTGCAGTAATAATCTCCGATATCGATTTTATAAGAAGTTTGAGATGAAAAACTCATCCCCATGCAAGTAGGTGTGCCAGCAGAAACAGCGATTAGATTTCCGCCAGAATTTTCATTAGAAGCATCGTTTTTTATTGAGTTGTCGCCAGAGTTCACGTTTTCACTGATCATGATAAAACGATCCTTTGGGATATAATCATTATCATCAGCAATAACCAACTGAGCTATAGCTAAGAAGAGTGATATTACTTTTAATTTCATAAAGGATTATTATAGCTTTCAGAAATGGCGAAATTATGGACTTAAATTAGAGAGCAAAAAAAGAAAAAGAGTTCGCTGCAATATTGATAAAAATTTATATATATTAATTGAACTAAAGAGCTTGATATAGAAATAAATTAAATTTTTATTATAAGCAGTCAGTCAATCAAGCTATTTAGCATAAGCTCTCAAAATTGCTAATATGATATTCCAACCAGGTACATTGATTTTTGAAAGCTAAAAAAATAAATAATTTTAAATATTAATAAGAGAGCTTAGTTGCTTATATAAGTCAATTGAGCATATTTTCAAGATATGAACTAACCATTAAAAATTAAGATTCATCTGTAAAGAAAAATACAAATTAATTGTTTCAGAGGGAATAAGATAATGCAAAAAAAATGCTATTTTTACAAATTGATTTTATTAAAATAGTTGAGCTATAATTATATAGTTAAAAATACATTTTATTAAGGTAATAAGATAGCAAAAATATAAAGCAATTTTTAAAAATTGATTTTTATTAAATTATTTCATATATATAGTTAAAAATACTTTTTATTAAAGCTCCCCACTTGAAATTAAAATAAATTTAAACTAAAAAATCGTATTTAATCAGTATCAACACTATTTAAATAAAATTACTATTTAAATTTTATGGATTAAAATTTCTATCAAATTCCAAAGGTTTAATTACCATAAAATTCAAAATTTTGCTGATATTTTATTAAAATTGGAAGTAAAGCTCTTATACTGCATAATTGTTTAAATATTTATTTCAGCAATTTTATAATCGAAATCTAATTAATAATTTATCAAGCTAATTGAAGACATAAACAAATAGTAAGCAGAATGAATATTAAATTAATAGCAATTGAGCGAAATTTTTAAATAACATTGGCATTTATATCAATCTTTAATGATGCCTCTACTTTAATAAAAACAGCTTACATGATTCGTGTCATATCTATTATTTCACAGTATCCTCTGCCTTAGTCTTCTTCAGTACTTTATTAACTCTCTACCTAAGTTCTAGACTATGTATAAATTGGGCTCTCTCACTAAAGGTGGATGGGAATTTTTGCGTTCCAAGTATCAGCAGAAGAAAATTCTTCACCAATAAGTATTATTTATATAGTTATTTTTAAACTTTTTATCTTTGGTACTATCTTATTTGGAATAATAATGTAGAAATTTATTAAATATCTATAATAAATAGTATGAAAAACTGTAGCATATTTTTGTTTTTATCATATGAAATTATTGTGTTTATTAATTAAATTATTGTATGATATTTATTAACACTGAATCCTAATCTGTCAGCCAACGTGATTTATCTAAGTCAGCAAAATCCTCATATGTATTTATTTCTAGCTTATTTCCAGAAACATCTAAAATAAGCTTCTGCGAAACAAAACTTTCTATTTTATCTATCGCATTTAAAGATGATGGAATCACATAAAGCAATTCATCTGTCCAAAAAATCTTATAAAGTGCTACAGATTCAAAATTTTCATTTAAAGCTTCTTTTATTTTTTCTATAGGAATTTTTTCAGTATTTTTCACAACATAAATATTTTTGAATGTTTCAAAATTTTTAGATTTTGACAGATCTAATGGCAATCTTTTTGGCATTGGAATTTTATTTGCTAAATTTTTTAAATTAAAGCAGTCACTCGTAAAAGTAATTTTCAATATTTGAAGAATTCTAATAAAAAGAGAGCCTGTAATAAAAGAATCAAACCCGGCATCATGAAAATTTGTTCCTTTATTTGTAAATTCTTTATTTAAATTTAAAGCAGAAAATTCTGGATTGTTTTCTATAGTTTTATAGCACTCTGATAGGTTTGCGCCTTTTGTGCCTGTGACATTAAACTACATACATTTTACACAATGTTTCAGAAGAGACGATGACTGAATTATATATTTTGTATCAATAATATTAGGAAATTTTGATTTCAAATTTCAAGCAAAATTCTGAACAGATATAGGTAAAGGATCTATAAATTTGTCATGAAATTGAAGTAAATCATTCATCATATTATGCCCAATTAAAGTTTTTCCTGCCATTGCACTCACAATATCTAGAAATATTTTTTCACTATCTTTATTCTTAGGTTTCCCTTCACTGAGCTTAATAGCATAAGGAATTTTATCCTTAACACACAATACTCCTACGAACCCAAATTCGCTTTCAAGAGACTCAATTATATATTCAAGCTCTTCTATATCCATAGATTTTACTGGTATATCAATTCCATTACCAATCCCTTTTTTCAACTCTTTTTTACATTTTTTCAAAAATATTTCCCCTTTCTTTGACAATGGTTTTTGTGAAAAATTTGAGTCTTTATGGAGCCACAATCCTTGTCTGAAAGCTTTGTTGAAATCAAAATTATAATCAGATAAATAATTTATTGAGCCAGGATTAATAGAAAAATCATACCTGCTGTTTGAAAATTCAAGAGGCGATATATAAAATGAAAATGTTGATGAGTCAGGAGTAGGGCCTGAGATATTGAATGCACTGATTCCAAGCTGCAGTGGGCAGAATTCTTTTACATTTTCTCTTAATTTTAAGTATCTGTGTTCGGTGCTGTCTAGGCTTGTATTTAATAAATAAGATCGAGTATTTATTCCACCGAATTCCATATCCATAGTTAAAAAGTCAGCGTTTGTGATAGCTTTTTTAATTAGAGAGCTTGCTGTATGGATATTGAATCTTGTGATTTCCATTAATAAAAATATTAGAAAATGGACCGAGCTAATAAATATCAGCTTGAGTTTACCAAGACTACTCTTTTGCTTATTCTTTTGGGCAGCCTTTCAGCTCAAGCATTTTGCATTTGTAAACCATAAACAGATTTTTATGGAAAAGTCCTTGAACTAGATTTTTACGAATTTTGGGGATATTTTCTTTCTTTTACTCTTGCAATTTCTGAAATTCTTTTATACTATGCTATGGTTTTTAATAGTAGAAGATACTATAATAGGTAAAAAATGATATAGAAAAGCATTAGCTATTGAGGTTGAATTAGGAGATTCTAAACAAAATAAAGCTGAAATACAGAAAAAACTAGAAGCATTAACATTGCTAGAAGAAGAAGCTATCTGGAGGAGTATTGGAAGCTGCAATTTATTCTTTATCCTCACATTTGTTGGTTTTACATTTCTAATAGGAAGTATTCAATTAAACATGTAAACCTTATATAGAGTATACGTGTATTCTACCATTGGAGCTTCAATTATCACAATAGCTTTATCACTTTTTCTATAAGCAAGATAAATAAAACTTCTCTCAAATTTATTTATTATCCATATCTTAATATTCTCTATTTAATTTTAATATTATTTGATTTTACCAAGGATTATTTTAGCTTATTTTAATCAGCAAAGTTAAATCTTTATCTAGAAAAGATAAGAATGTTAAAATCTTAAAGATATAAATGGCAAAAGCTCGGCATTTACAGCAAGAAATCGACAAAAAGCTTAAAAGCGTAGAAGAAGGCGTCGAAATTTTCAACTCAACTCTCAAAAAAATCCAATCCGCAGTCAATCAAACTCAAAAAGAACGATATGAGTCAGAATTGAAAAAAGAAATCAAAAAGCTCCAAAGGGTACGTG
>CATKHM010000547.1:0-17180 GCA_949751825.1 Blepharisma undulans
TTTTATATCTCTTTCTTTATTTTCACCCAATAGACTAGCTTTTTTCTTCTTAATATCAAACTTATACCAGCAATCATTATACTTCTCTCTTTTCTGATGCATATTTTTTGCCATGTCCAAATAAAATGCTCCATCTCTAAAAACTTGATATTTATATTTTTCCCATTTCCATGCTACTTGGCCTATTTTATTTCATTGATGCAAGTTGTCTTCTTCGCATTCATATATTGAGCCTCTGCTTTCCAAAATATATACCCTAGATTCATAGGAAAGAAGAATTTTAAATGCTTTCGCAACAGTATCAGAATAAGGAATTTCTGAATATCCATCTATCAATAAATCGTATTTTAATATATTATTTTCTTGCAGCTTGCACATTAAAATGTTATTTTTGTATGAAATACCTGATTCCAGCTGAATATCTGATGGTAAAGCTATAGCCTTACTTAATACATTTTTTATTAAATCGAATTTTCTTAAAGCGTAGAATGGTAGGAAATGATTTTTTTCTGCTTCGGAATGATAGAAAATGTATATGGTGTTTTCAATTATAAAAAGGTTACATTTAGAGATAGAAGGGCCATCTGCAAGGATTTTACACTTTAAAGTCTTCAGGTTAACAATTTGAATACTGCCATCATTATAGTGAAATAATTCGTTGTTGGGGAGTCTCAAAATGGGAAGAAAAAAGTATTTTTCTGGAAAATCTACTTTTATGTTAAAAAATCTGTAATTCATTCCAGATTTTAATTGTTTTATTTGTCAATCTGTGGCTTTAAGTCATTTCATTTCTGCTCCAATAGCATTCAAACGAGCAACCATTTTATTGTGAATTTTAATTCAGCTGTCATATATTGCTTGGCATTCGCTATTTAATTCACAAAAGTTCTTTATTTTACTATTATTTTCTATCTCATTTAGAACTGATTTAAGTTTTTTTGGATATTCATTCTTTAATTTTGTAATATCTTTATTTTCGTACTCAAAAAAATGGTTATTGTAAATCAATTCAAGTGCTTGATCATATTTTACTTTAATATCATGCACAATTTTCATTCTGCTGTAAATCAAGCAATATAATTTGCATTTTTCTTTTATTTCATCAATTTTCTGCAGAATATTCTGTATATTATTATCTTCCTTTTTAAGTGTTGCTTGCAAAACACCTAAAAATAATTCATTAAGCAGACCTAATCCTTTTTCTATTTTTTCTCTTACGTTTTCAACAAATTTATCAGAACTCTCATTAAGCACTACAACTTCTATTAATTTCTTTTCAAGTTTGGATTTTACTTTATTAAGCTCTTCGAGTACTGGAATTGTTTCAGTTAGATCTTCATGATGATTATTGCAGTCTTTCAGATGGATTCTATAATGTTTTTCGCAGAAAAATCTATTTGCAGAAAAGCTACCGCAAAAATAGACGACTTTAGAGAGACAAGATGAAGTCAAACACTTATAAATAAACATTATAAATGGAAATGAACAGAAATGGATATATAATGAAGAATAATGCTGATATATGAAAGATATTTAATTATTATATTTTACTATGAATAAAGAGATTTTGAGTGGATCAGTATTGCTTGGATAAATGAAAGCAGCATTTTAATTTTCAAAATATTAATAATTATAGCAGGGCTATTGATCAACTCAGAAAATTTTTAATTGAAAAGCTTTAAATTGAAACAGATATTTTGATGGTTTTTGTGGGCATTTTCAGCTTACTTATTTAAGTTTCGATATTAAAATCAGCATTATTTGACTTTTCTAGCCATTGCATTATATAGCTATAATTTCGAAATTTCATACTATGCTTCTACTCAACACTTGCATAAACTCGTGCATATTCCTAATAAAAATCTTTTCTTCATTTTATATAAAATTATGAGCAAAGCATATCCTATAATTTCAACAATATAAAATTCACTATAAAATGACTAATAAGCATAAATGTAATTTATCTTATTTTAAGAATCTTATTTTAATGTAATTCTGCTAATTCTTTTGTATCCAAATTAAACTTTCAGTACTTTGTAACTTCTGTATTATTTTGAAAATCAATAAAACTGCTTCCAATATACACTCCTCCTTTATTATACGCACAATTCACTTGAGAAGCATATTTGATTGTTGAATCTGCAATTCTGCTTCACGCATACTGATTTCCAATTTCGCTTTCATATATTGATCCATTCCTACATTCAATCAAATACAGTCTTTCTGCATTTATCAGGATCTTTCTTTTGCTTTTTGCAAATTCATAAGGGAGTGTCGAGTAAGAGTCAATATCAATTGAATACAATAAAAGCTTTTTATTAATCTCTCCAGAAATTAAAATATTCCCATTAAATACTATGCTGTTACATCAGCAATCAGGTTGTGGCATTGGAGTTAATTTTCTTCATTTATTTTCAACCAAATCAAATCTACAAGATAAATTTAAGTATCTACTATTACTTCCTCCAAAGCAATAAACATTTTGGTTGAAATAGATAGCTGACGAAAACCAGCAAGGAGTTCCAGATGGCAACGCGTCAACTTGAAAATTCTCATCAATTATTACTGTAATCCCAGAAACTGGTAAATCTTTGCCATAACAGAATAATTTACCATTTGGAAGCTGGGTTAGGCAAGTATGCCTGCTTAAGACTTCTGGAGTGTGCAAGATTTTTTTTTCTTGGCTTTCACTTTCAGTGTCGTAAATACATAAAGTAGTTCTATCATTTTCTTTTATAATGTTATAAACAGATGGCTTTGGATGAAAAGAATTGATATCTTGCTGTGAAAGAATTTTAGGGCTTGAAGAGGGTTTTATTTTGAGATTGCTTTGAGGAGGTTTCATTTCGTCTTTTATTTCTTCAAATTCTTTTGAATCCTTACTGTTCTCATTTATTATGCTGTCTGGTGAATCAGCGTGAATGTTTTTGTCTTTCTTTACACTTTTAGTCCTAAATTCATTAGCTATTATTTCTTGAAGCATATGTTTTACCCTTTCATCTGATTCCTTTTTTAATCTTTCTTCTACTGCATTTATCACTTTTTGTCTAAGAGAATTTTTGCCTGTTTTTATGACACTTTTGAGGGCACTTGCTGCTTTATCTCTTGTTATTCAACTTTCTTCTCCAAGAAAAGAGACATCAGCTTCAAAAAGTTCTTCCTTTATTTGGGTGCTTGCATTGCTGTTTCAAACTTTTTCTATAGCATCTATAATAAGATATTCCCTTTCCCACTTCTTCTTTTTACTTGTTTTATTTATTTCCAAAAAATTGAACAAAAATCTATGAGCTTTTCTATCACTTTTAAACAGCTTGTGTAGATAGTCTAGAAGAAGTGAAATTAAGGAGAGATTTTCATGCATGTTGCTTTCAATTATGTTTTGCAGAACATCCTTAAGAAGATCTAAGCCATTTTCAAGTTGCTTTCTAATTAGCATCTCTATTAAATTTCTTTCATTACTAATCAGGCTAAAAAACCAGCTTCCATCATGAAATGTCATTAAGTTCATAGCTGAAAGAATCACTTTAAGATCACAAAAGAGTCCATTTTCAGGGCTTTGGTCTTCTTTATCTTTAATTTTATTTATAAAAGAATTGACTAGTTGAAATAGTTCAACTTTTCTAGTGCCAAATAAATCACCACTGCTTGGATTTTTAAAGTATGCCAAAAATAAAAGAATTTTGGCCATTTTTGCAATTTTTCTTTTCAATTGGCTCAATTCAGGATCATTTCACAGAAATTCTCCCCGCAAGCTTGATAAGATTTTTATTGCTAACAAAATTGGATCATTATAGTCCTCTAAGGATTTTTTTCTGAGTGATTTCAAGGAATTTTTGATTTGGCTACTATTTCCATTTTTTGTTGCAGAAAGGAGATTCTTAAGATCTTCCTTTATTGGATGACGCCTCTTCATCGCTTCATTTGGCTGCTTAATATCAGTTATTTTGGCTTTTTCGAAGCTGAAACAAGTTTGCTTTTTGTTTATATCAATTACATCTTTTGGGTGTGAGATGCACTTTGGTCTTAATATTCAAGTGCACTTACAACCTCCTAATTTTTCCTTAGACAACTTACAAGAGCAGCACCCTCCTCCTTTGAGTCCATAAGGTCCTATTATGACACACTGCTTTCCTTGTAGATTTTTTGCAAAATTAATCAAAAATGAGTTTCCCTTTTCCAAAAGTTTCAGGGCTTTTGAGCATTCCATCCCTGAATAAATTATTTCTGCATCATTTCACATTAGATTCTCAAATGCATCATAAACCTGAGCCTTTTTTGGAGTAAGAAACTTCAACAAAAAACCACCTCTAACCTTTATGGAAATATAACCGTCCATTTAAAAATTATAGAAAGATTGCATGTTTATTGTTTTTCCGTTGTTTAAAATTAAATATACTTGTGAGGTTTTCAATACAAATTTTACCTTCAGTTTATATCGAAATAGGTGATAATTATTATAAGAGTATGGAAAATTCTATTTTTCCTATAAATTTTAGCTTTATAGACACTATATTTTAAATTAATTAAGATTTCCAAGTTTTTCTACTTCAAATTCGCTTAGCCAAATATTAATTAATAATCTATTTTTATAAGTTTTTATTTTTATTTTTACCCAAGATACTAGCTTTTTTCTTCTTAATATCAAACTTATATCACACATCATCAATCTTCTCTCTTTCATAATCTCTAATTTTTGGAATATTCAAATAAAATGATCCATCTTTAAAAACTTTGTATTTCACCCACTCCAATCCTCATCTTATTTTACCTATTTCGTTTCATTTATATTCATTATTTTCCTCACATTCAAGTATCGAGCCTTGACTTTCCAAAATATATACCCTAGACCCATAAGAAAGAAGAATTTTTAAAATACTGACTCTAGAATAGGCATAAAGGATATTTGAAAAACTCTCTATCAATAAATCGTATTTTAATATTGCTCTTTCTTCTTGGTTGCATATTAAAATATTATTTTTGAATGAAATAATTGATTCAAATGGATAAGCTGATGGCAAGGCGAAAGGCTGACTTAATTTTTTTGTAATTAAATTGAATTTTCTGACACTGAAGAGAGGCCGATGGTGGATTAGATCTAATTCGAAATAGCTGAAAATAAATACGATATTTCCAATTAATACTAGTTTAATATTCGAAAGAGAAGGCCCGCTTACAGTTATTTCTCTTTTTAAAGTCTTCATGTCAGTAATTTCAATTTTATTTTTATTATAGTGAAATAATTTGTTGTTGGGGAGCTTTAAGATGGGGAGAGAGTAGTAATTTTCTGAAATTTCTTCATTTTTATTGAAATTCATTCCATACCCTAGGCTTTTTATTCGTAAATCTATATCTTTAAGTCATTCAATTTCATTCTCAATTGCATTTAAACAATCCACCATTTTCTGATGAAGCTTAGTTCACTTTTCGTGAATTGTTTTAAACTCAATATTGTATTCATAAAAGCTTTTTATTTTGTTGTTATCTTCTATCTCATTTAGAATTGATTTAAGTCTTTTTGGATATTCATTTTTTAATTCTGATATATCATAAGCAAAAAATTTATTGTCATATATCAATTCCAGCTCTTGATCATAATTTATTTTAATTTCATGCACAATTTTAATTCTACTGTAGCATCAGCAATATAATCTGCATTTTTCTTTAATTTCATCTATTTTCTCCATAATCTTCTGCACTTTATGAACTTCTTTATTTAGTTCCTCCATCAAAACATATAAAAATAATTCCTCAAGCAAACTTAATCCTTTTTCTAGTTCTTCTCTTGCTTTTTGAACAAATTTATTTGAACTCTCGTTAATTGATATAATTTTTATTATTTTCTTTTCAATTTTGGTTTTTGCTTTATTAAGCTCTTCAAGGATTGGGATTATATCTGATAGGTCCTGATGCTGATTATCGCAGCCTTCTAGATGATTTTTAAAATGATTTTCACAGAAAAATATATTTGAAGATGAGTGAATACAAATATAAGCGACTTTAGAGAAGCAGGAGGAGGTTAAACATGCATAATTCCACATTTATATACAATTTTGAATTCACCAGGAATTTACAAGGACTTTATTATTATTTCCAATCCTATTTGATATAAGTTTCTTATTTAAACTTAAATCTTCTTTATTAAGTATTTACTTAGTCAAATCTGTTATAAAATAGACTCTTCAGGCTAAGAAGCGCATGTAAAATGGCTGCTAAGCTCGCTCCACAGATCTAATCATGTTATTACAGAGAGTTAAATTATTTTTATATTTAAACGATTAAGCATTATATCTGACCATACCCAAATTTAAAAAAGCTTTAAATAATCGAGGGAATATATAATTTAATTCTACTCTTTTAAACCTCTATCTTGATTTTCACCCAATAAACTAGCTTTTTTCTTGTTAATATCAAATTTATACCAGAATTCATTATGCGGCTTATTAGTATAAGAAATATCTTTGCGAATATTCAAATAAAATGCTCTATCTTTGAAAACTTCATATCTCAATTTCGATCATTTTCATTCAATTCTGCCTATTTCGTTTCATTTGTATAAATTATCTTCTTCACATTCAAGTATTGGACCTTGGCTTTCTAAAACATAGACTCTATTTTCATAAGCAAGAAGAATTCTAAAATTTTTTGCTTTAGAAACAGCAAAAGGAATATCCACAAAACTCTCTATCAATAAGTCATATTTTAATATTTGGTTTTCTTGCTGTTTGACCATTAAAATGCTATTTTTGAATGAAATAATTGATTCAAATTGAATATATGATGGTAAAAATATAGCTGGACTTAATTTATTTAAAATTAAATCGAATTTTCTGAAAACGATAAAATCTCTATAAGGGGTAGTCCAATCCAAATCAGAATAATAAAAGATATAT
Organism: Blepharisma undulans; assembly: GCA_949751825.1. Taxonomy (NCBI): domain Eukaryota; phylum Ciliophora; class Heterotrichea; order Heterotrichida; family Blepharismidae; genus Blepharisma; species Blepharisma undulans. The sequence goes on from CATKHM010000547.1 coordinate 6,891, forward strand.
ATGGAATTTTCAGCTAAAGCAAGTTCACAACATGAAAAAGCAGGCCCATATGCAACTATTTCTCTCTTTAAGGTTTTTAGATCGATAATTTCTATTGCACCTTTATTATAGTGAAATAATTTGTTGTCAGGGAGCTTCAAAATGGGAAGAAATAAGTATTTTTCTGAAAGCTCTTCATTAATATTGAGCATTTTTAGATTCAATTCAAATCCTTGCTTTTTAATCTGCCGATCTATAGTTTTAAGCCACTCAATTTCGATTTCGAGAAAATCAAAACCATTAATCATTTTTTGATGAAATTTAATTCATTTGTCATAAATGTTTTTGGATTCGTTATTTGACTCACAAAAGCTTTTGATTGTATTATTACCTTCTATCTCACTTAGAATCAAATTAAACTGTTTTGGATATTCATTCCTTAATTTTGAAATATCTTCATTTTCATATTCAAAAAAATGATTATTATAAATCGACTTCAATTTTTGATTATATTTCACTTTAATTTCATACACAATTTTAATTCTCTTGTAGATTCAGCAAAATAATCTGCAGATTTCTTTTATCGAGTCAATTCACTCCATTATATTCTTTACATTATGATCTTCTGTTTTTCATTTCTCTTTCAAAGCATATAAAAATAATTCATTATTCATTATCAATCCTTTTTCTATTTCTCCTCTTGCTTTTTTTACAAATTCATCAGAAATCTTGCTAACTGGCCTAATTTTTATTATTTTCTTTTCGAGTTTGGCTTTCAAATTATTTGGTTCCTTAAGGACTGGAATTATTTCAGCTAAATTTTCATGCTGATTACTGCATTCTTCCAGATAATTTTTAAAATGATTTTCGCAGTAAAAATTAATTGATAATGAACTATTGCAAATATAAGTGACTTGAGAGAAGCATGATGAAGCAGAACACTTGTATTCTCACATTTATATATAAAAATGAAGAGAAAATAATATGCAGTTAGGAAATTAATGATGCTTTTAATGTAAATTAATCTATTTCTTAAATATATTCAATATTCATTTTATTAAAAGAACCACTTTGATTGAGTGACTTCTTTATTTTGCTATATTTTTTCTTTTTAAGATCAAACTTATACCAACAAAAAATTTTACTTTCTCATTTAGCATCACTCATCTCTTTAAAATATAAATAAAATGCTTCATCTTTATAAACTTGATACCACAAAGTATCTATTTTACACATATTTATGCCTATTTCAGTTCACTTATATTCATTATTTGCATTGCATTCAAATATTGAGCATTCACTTTCTAAAATATACGCTCTTGTTCCATATGAAAAGAGGGTCTTATATTCCACAAATCGAGGAGAAGCATAATTGAATTCAGATAAGCTGTTTATCAATATATCATATATAAATATTGTTCTCCCTCATCTTTTGCCTAATAAAATATTTAATTTGAATGAAACAACTGAGCCTAATTCGTAATTTAGCTCCAATTTTCCTAAAATACTCCATGTCTCTTTTGTAAAATCGAATTTTTTAATATTATGTCATGGTTCCTCATAACTTCTTCATTGTGAGAATACATAAACTGCATTTTCATATAATAAAAATTCTATGGGGTGATTAGAACTATTATTTCCAATTATTTTGCTTTCCAATGATGCTTGATCGATAATATCAATTGTTTTATTATCTCGACTGGTTGAAATTAATTTGCCATTTGGAAGTTTTATAGTAGAATGAAATACAAATTTTTCTGAAATCTCTTTACTGTTGCAGAAAAGTTTAAAATTTCCTTCACATTCGAAATCTTCAAGCTTGATAGTTAATAGATCAAGTCATTGATAGTTGTATATAATAGTAAGAAAACGATTTGCAGTTTTGCTGAAGATTTGATTTAAATTCTCAATGAAAATTTCATATCCTGTTTTAAATTCGTCATTTGATTCTAGGAAGCCTTTTATTTTACAATTTTTTTCTATCTTGTCGAGTTTCTTAGGATATTCATGAATTAATTTTGAAATTCTAGCATATGCCTTGCATAAAGCATCGTTCTTACAAGTATCTGCTGCATCATGAGTATTTTGTAAAATTCCATGTATTTTTTGCATTTGGCATTGAATTCTGCACAATAGACTGCATTTTTCTTTTGTTTCATTAAATATCCCTAAAATCTCTTGCTCCGATAAATAATGATCCTTTTTAAATTCTTCTTGTAAGACTTCCAAAAATATTGTTTTAATAGAAGCAATACCTTTTTCTATTGCCTCTTTATTTTTACTTGCTAATTCATCAGTGTATACAGACTTTCTTTCGTAATTTTCAAGCGTATTTATCGTTTTATAGAGTTCTTCAAGGATTTCATTTATTCTGGTAATTTTTTCGTGCTGATTATTACAAATTTCGAAATGGGTTTTGAAATGATTTTCACAGAAAATCTTATATAAAAATGCATCCATGCAGATATATGCCACTTCAGAGATGCAGCATGGATTACAATACTCATAGCCTTCCATTTTAATAAATGGGGCTCTTATAAAATTATTAAAATATTTTAAACTTATTCTTACAAATGCATTGAAAGAGCTGATGCAGTCAAAAGCATGTTTATTTAAATTTTTTATATTTTATTGGGCTATTTCTTTGTGAATTTCTTAATAATATTAATACAGTTTGAGAATCTATTTGTATTATTTTAAACATCGATTTACGAAATATTTCGTATTATGTTTATCTTATTTCTGATTTAATTGATTAAACTAAAACAAAAGGCATCTTAAAGTCAATAACCATATGCATTTACCATATAACTACTTTTTTATTTTTATCAAATAAAGAGATTAATTATCCAATTGACCATTACATTCCCCCAGCCTATAATTCTTTTTCTTCTTGAGATCAAATTTATACCAGCTTATTGCTTTATCCTTGATTAATAAATAAAACGCTCCATCTTCAAAAACTTTATATTGTAAGCACTCTAAATAATGTGCATTTTTCCCTATGTCTGTTCATTTGTACTCATTATCTGCCTCACATTCAAATATTAATCCTTGACCTTCTAAAATATATGCTCTTGATTCATATGAAATAAGAATTTTTAATTTTTTAAATTCACCAAACGCATATGGAAATTCAGACATGCTATTTATTGATACATCATATTTTAATATTGTTCTTTGAAATCTTTTGCACATTAAAATATTCGATTTAAATGAAACAATTGAGCCTTGTTCCAAAACAGAAAGTTGGCATCCAAAATTATTTCATGTATTTTTTGTTAAATCAAATTTCTTTACAATATCACGCCATTTATTAAAATATCGCCCTATACTTGACTCAAATAATATAAAAATATAAACAGAATTTTCATGTAAAAAAAGTTCAATGCAAAAATTTTCAGGAATTTTTCCGATTAATTTTTTATTTCCAGTTTTTAGGTCAAAAATTTCAATTCATTTATCATCGGAAACCAAAAATAATTTATCATTTGGAAGTTTTAAAACAGGAGAAGATAATACGAATTCCCCAAATGCATCTTCATTTTTGTATTTTCATATTTGACTAAAATAGTCAATATCTATATCTTTAATATCAAAATCCAATTGTCTAAGCCATTGATTTTTCACTCAAACATCATCCAAACAATTTATCATTTTTTCATGAATTCCAAGCCATTTATCAATGAATTTTTCATAGGTTGATCTAAATTCATCACTCTTTTGACAGAGGATTTGCATTCTTTTATCCGATTTCAACTTATCTAAGGTGAGTTTAAGCTTTTCAGGATATTCATGCTTTAAGATTAAAATTTTGTTTTCTGTATAATCAAAAAAATGGTTTTCATACATATTTTTTATGTTCCCGTCATATTCTGTTTTTATGCGATGCATTTTTTGTATTTTTGATTGAATTCAGTAATATGATCTGCATTTTTCTTTTATTTCATCAATTTTTATTAAAATTTCTTTTTCTGATAAATAATGCTCCTTTTGCATTTTGGCTTGTAAAACATCTGAAAATATTATTTTGATATCAGATATTGCTTTCTCTATTTCCTCTTTACCCTTGTTAGACAATTCATCAAAATACATAATTTTCTTTTTTTTGTTTTCAAGTTTAATTCTTGCTTTGTGGAGTTCTTTTAGAATTGGAATTATTTCTGTAATATTTTCGTGTTGATTGCTGCAGGCTTCAAGATGAGTTTTGAAATGGCTTTCACAGAAAAAAATATAGAAAATTGCATCGTTGCAAACAAATTCTGATTGAGATAAGCAGCACGGATAGCTAATTTCATATTCTTTCATTTTTTAAATTATAAGAATTGGGGCTTATGGGATTTTGTGATTATTAATTAAGCTAATGTTGCGAATAATAAGCTTTATCAAAAACTATTTATTAATGATAATTATTTCAAAGAATTAATTATTCAATCTTGCCATAAATCTCAAAATGATGCTTATTAGTAAAATCCAATATTTTTTTATTCATTATTATAGCATTATTAAGCCACTCATCTGAGATGAAGCCGCAAGAGATGAAGGCACTAGAATTGGAATTATTTCAATTAAATCTTCATGCTGACTATTACAATCTTCTAGATGGATTATAAATTGATTTCTATAAAAAACATATTTAAAAATAAGTAAATTAAATATAATGTAATCTGATGAAGTTAAGCACTTGATTATCCCATATTTATAAATAAAAATAAGAAAAAATAATATATCAAGAAGAACCCTGAAAATTGAAAGTATTCAGAAATGTATTAGTTAAATATCTCTAACAATTTTATAATAATTGATAAATAAACAATAATTTTGAAGAGGCTGAATGAGCTTCTTATTTACCGAGAATCCTAACATGATTTATTTATAATTTAAATTCCAAACCTTAACCTTCTAAGATTCAACCAAATCAACCACAGCTTTTCCATTCAGGTAAAACTTATAATAGAACACTCTACCAATAGAACAAATTGCAATATAAACTCCTCCTTTATTATATGTACAATACACATGCTCAAGAATATAATTGATTTTTGAGTCTGCAATTCGCCTTCAATCTATCTCACTTCCGATTTCGCTTTCATACATTGATCCATAGTGGCTGCATTCAATCAAATACAGTCTTTCTGCATTTATCAATATTTTTGGTCTCCATTCTGCAAATTCATAAGGAATTTCTGTAAAAGAATCAATATCAATTGAATATAATAAAAGTTTATTATTCTTGCATCCAGAAATCAAAACGTTTTCATTAAATATGATACTATTGCATTGATAATCGGCTTTTGGCAGTGGAGCTGATTCTCTCCATCGATTTTGGACTAAATCAAATCTACGTGAGAGAGTTAATGGATTATTATCATATCCTCCAAAGCAATAAACATTTTGGTTGAAATATATAGCTGATGAGTATCAACAAGGAGTTCCTGATGGTAAAATTTCAACATTTTCTTCAATTAATAGTGTAATTCCTGAAGCTGGCAAATTACCATAACAGAATAATTTACCATTTAGAAGTTGAGTTAAGCAAGTACGATTGTTTAAGTATTCTGGAGTTTTCAAGATATTTCTTTTTTTGCTTTCACTTTCAGTATCGTAAATATATAAATCTCCTCTTAAAATATTATATAAAGATGTTTTTTGCTGATAAGTGCTAACGTATTCTTGGTAAGCTTGCGTAAGTGAATGATCATGAGGACTACTCCCATAAAGTAAACAAGTCATTCTAAACTCCTGCTCTAACTCTGGGTCGTTTGGCTTACTAAAAATCTGTGACCTCTTCTCTCTAAGAATTTGCAAATTATTTTCTGAGTTTTGGGAGTTTTCAGTATTGGATTTACTTTGAGGATTGTTTATTTTGCCTTCTGTTTCCCCTTTCTTGCTTTCTTCAAATATCTTTAGACACTTGCTTCCCTTATTTCTTATATTCTCTGAAAATTTTATTTCTGCTTCTTCATAAATAGCTTTTGCCCTATTGTATCAATCTGGATTTATTAGGATTATATTGTTTAATTTTTCAATAGCTTCTTCAGGGTGTAAACTCAATAGTCTTAAAACTGGATCTTGCTCTGATTTCAATATTGTTTTAGTTTGGGCGATGATAGTGGAAAAATTGCTAAGTTCGCCCAAGTAAGTATCGATCTCTTTTATAAGCTCTTTTAAGTAATTTTCAGAATCAGAAAGGTGTTGACTATAGGAAGTCAGTACCTTTTTCTTTTGCTCTTGATAGCTAGAATCGACTTTTGCAAGGAATTCGAGAATTGCTTCTTTTGTGCCTTCACAAGGATTTATAAAAATAGGCTCAAATGCATGAGTTCTGTTAGACAACTTTAAATGCTTTTTGCAGCAGTAAATTTCTGATGAAGAGCATTTGCATACATAATCGACTTCAATTATGCAGCCTGATTTAAAGCATTGCTTGTCTCTCATGTAATATTAATCAATAATAGGAAAATTAATGGAATTTGTTATAAAATTAATCTCAATGCTAAGAAATTATATAAGATTATTATTTCATCAAATAAAAGATTAATTATCCAATTAGTTATTACAATCCCCCAGCCTATAACTCTTTTTCTTCTTCAGATCAAATTTATATCAGCTTCTTGTGCTATCCTTTATATATAAATAAAATGCTCCATCTTTAAAAACCTGATATCGCAAACACTCTCAATATCATGAATTTCCCCCTATTTCTGTTCATTTGTACTCATTATCTGCCTCGCATTCAAATATCCATCCTTGAGCTTCTAAAATATATGCTCTTGATTCATATGAAATAAGAATTTTATAATTTTTAAATTGACCACACGCGTATGGAAATTTAGACATGCAGTTTATCAATACATCATATTTTAATATTGTTCTTTCAAATCTTTTGCACATTAAAATATTCGATTTGAATGAAACGGTTGAGCCATGCTCTAAATCATATGGCTAGCATTCAAAATTAGTTCATGTGTATTTTTTTAAATCGAATTTCCTTATAAGATCAGGCATTTTTTTAGGATATCGGTCGATATTTGACAAAAGTATCATAAATATATAAACCGAATTTTCTTGCAAAAAAAGTTCACTGTAAAAATGTTCAAAAATTTCTCCAATTAATTTTCTTCTTTCAGTTTTTAGGTCAATAATTTGGACTCGAGTGTCTTTGGAAACTAAAAATAATTTATCATTTGGAAGCTTTAAAACAGGAGGGGATAACACGAATTTCCCAAACGTATCTTTCTTTTTGCATTTCCATATGAGACTTAGATCGCTAGTATTTAGATCTTTAATGTAAAAATCTAATCGTCTGAGTCATTGATTTTTCACTCAAGCATCGTCCAAGCAATTTCCCATTTTTCTATGAATTCCAAACCATTTATCAATGAATTTTTCATAGACTGATTTTAATTCACCACTCTTTTCACAGAGGATTTGCATTCTTTTATCCGATTTCAACCTGTTTAAGGCAAGATTAAGCTTTTCAGGATACTCATGCATTAAAATTAAAAATCTGCTTTTTGCATAATCAAAAAATTGATTATCATAAATCATTTTTATAAACCCTTTATAATTTCTTTGTCTGATAAATATAACTCTTTTTGTATTTTTACTTGTAAAACATCTGAAAATATTATCTTTATATCAGATATTCCTTTGTCTATTTCCCCTTCGTCTTTGCATATCTCCCCTTCGTCTTTGCATATCTCAAAATTTATAATTTTCTTTTTCTTGTTTTCGAATTCGATTCTTGCTTTGTGGAGTTCTTTTAGGATTTCAATTATTTCTGTAATATTTTCGTGTTGATTATTGCAAGCTTCAAGATGGCTTTTGAAATGGATTTCACAGAAAAAAATATAAGAAAGTATATCATTACAAATAAATTCTGCATGAGAGAAACAGCACGGGTGGCTAATTTCATATTCTTTCATTTTCAAATATAATAATTGGGGCTTATGATATTTTTAAAATAATTAAACTAGCGTTCAAATAATAAAGCATTTTTATAAACTATTTGCAATTTATTATTTTTTTATTGATTTATAATCTCAAAATGATGTTTGTTTGTAAAAAACAATGTTTTTATTATTCATTTATTAATCCACTCATTCATATGAAGCTGTAAGACAAGAAAGAGATGAAGGTATAAAAACTGGAATTATTTTATTTAGATCTTCGTGCTGGCTGTTACAGTCTTCTAGATGACTATAAATTGATTTAACAGAAAATTTATTTGAAGAAGAGTAAAATCAAATATAGGTGACTTAATGAGTTGAGCACTTATTATCCTACATTTATAAGAAAAAATAATATATAAAGGATAATTCTGAAAATTGGAAATATCAAGAAAAACATTATTTAAATATCTCTAACAATTTTATTGAATAATTAATAATTTTGAAATATCTGATAGGATTACTTATTTATAATTATCTTTCAAGAATTTTAATATGATTTACTTATAATTTTTAATTCTAAACCTTAAAACTTCTTAAGCTTCACCCAAAGCAACCAATCTTTTTTCATTAAGACAAAACTTATAATAGAGCACTCTACCAATAGAATAAATTGCAATATAAACCCCTCCGTTATTATATGTGCAATACGCATGCTCAGCAAGATATTTAATTGCTGAGTCTGCAATTCGACTTCAAGCATATTCATTTCCAATTTCGCTTTCATACATCGATCCATAGTAGCTGCATTCAATCAAATACAGTCTCTCTGCATTTATCAATATTTTTGGTTTCCATTCTGCAAATTCATAAGGAATTTCTGAGAAAGAGTCAATATCAATTGAATATAATAAAAGTTTATTATTCTTGTATCCAGAAATCAAAATATTATCATTAAATATGATGCAATTGCATTGATAATCAGCTTTTGGCATTGAAGCCGATTCTCTTCATCGATTTTGAACTAAATCAAATCTACGTGATAGAGTTAAAAAATCATTATCATATCCTCCAAAGCAATAAACATTTTGGTTGAAATAGATTGCTGATGAGTCATTGCAAGGAGTTCCGGATGGTAAAATTTCAATATTTTCTTCAATTAACAGTGTAATCCCTGAAGCTGGATAATTACCATAACAGAATAATTTACCATTTGGAAGTTGGGTTAAGCAAGTACAAATGTCTAAGATTTCTGGAGTCTGCAAGATTTTTCTTTTTTTGTTTTCACTTTCAGTGTTGTAAATATATAAATTAGTTCTATTATCTATTTTCAGAATATTATATAGAGATGCTTTTTGGTGATAAGTGTTGACGTATTCTTGATAAGTTTGCGTAAGTGAATTATCATGAGTGCTATTCCCATAAGTTAAACAAGTTATTCTAAAATCTTGCTCTAATTCTGCATCATTCGGCTTACTTAAAATCTGTGATCTCTTCTCTCTGAGAATTTGCAAAGTATTTTCTAGGTTTTGGGAGTTTTCTGTATTAAACTTACTTTGAGGATTATTTATTTTGCTTTCTGTTTTCGCTTTCTTACTTTCTTCAAATATTTTTAAAATTTTACCTCCCTTATTTATCATGTATTTACTTAAATATCTTTGGCAACCTTATTTCAGAGATTGATGCGATAATATCTGATAATTTTGAAGTCGCTAATAGGGTTTCTATTTTATAATTATGCTTTAAAATCCTATAGATCTACTTATAATTTTCAATTATAGATCTTAAACTTGTCATGCTTCGGCCAAACCAATCAATCTTTTTTCATTAAGATAAAACTTATAATAGGTCACTCTATTAGCTTGACAAATTGCAATATAAATTCCTCCTTTATTATATGTACAATACACATGCTCAGAAAGATATTCAATTCTTGAGTTTGCAATTCTCCTTCAATCTTTCTCACTTCCAATTTCGCTTTCATACATCGATCCATAGTAGCTGCATTCAATCAAATACAGTCTCTCTGTATTTATCAATATTTTTGGTCTATTTGCTGCAAATTCATAAGGAATTTCTGTGAAAGAATCAATATCAATTGAATATAATAAAAGTTTTTTATTATTATATCCAGAAATCAAAATATTCTCATTAAATAATATAGAATTGCATTTACAATCAGCTTGTGGCATTGGAGTTGATTCTCTTCATCTATTTTGAATTAAATCAAATCGACGTGATAGGGTTAATATATTAGCATTTCATCCTCCAAAGCAATAAACATTTTGGTTGAAATAGACAGCTGATGAGTAGCAACAAGGAGTTCCGTATTGCAAAATTTCTTCATTCTCTTCAATTAATAGTGTAATCCCTGACGCTGGATAATTACCATAACAGAATAATTTGCCATTTGAAAGTT
>CATKHM010000548.1:0-17179 GCA_949751825.1 Blepharisma undulans
GAAATTTTTCAGAGAATGTGGCAGCTAATTGAATGTATCAAATTTTATCAGGACTTATTGCATGCCATGGGGAAGAAATTGTTCATAGAGATATCAAGCCTGAAAATATTTTATTTCAAGACAAAAGCGAGAATTCTATATTAAAAATTATTGATTTTGGAATCGCAACAAAAATAAAGCCTGATGAAAATGCAAAACAATTCGTTGGAAGCTCCTATTATGTAGCCCCAGAAGTTATAGATGGAAATTACGACACAAAATGCGATATATGAAGCTGTGGAATAATTTTATATATCATGCTCAGTGGGTACCCACCATTCAACGGCACAAGTGAAGCCGCAATTTTTACCAAAATAAAGCGAGGAGTTTTTACGTTTTCTGGTGCAGAATGAGCACATATTTCAAAAGAAGCTAAAAATATTATAAAAAGAATGCTTACAAGCAATCCTATAAAAAGACCAACAGCAAAAGAACTTATAAATGATCCGTGGATACGTGATAGGACTAGAAATATTATTGATGATAATATAATACAAAATGATACTTTAGAGAATATCAGCTCTTTTCATGTATTTTTTATATAGGCAAATAGAAAGCTGCAGCAAGCTACTTTAGCGTTTATAGCTTCACATTTAATGACCACAAAAGAATTAGATGATTTAAGGAAAATCTTTGTGGCACTTGATAAAAATGGTGATGGAAAACTGTCTATAAATGAATTAAAGCATGGATTTATGGTAAGAGGGCTCTTATCAATATTTAATGTTGATGAAATTTTAGAACATTGTGATTCCAATGAAAATGGATATATTGATTATAATGAATTTCTTACTGCAGCGTTAAACTGAAAACAAGCCTTATCACAAGAGAGACTTGAAACTGCATTCAGAGCATATGATAAAGACAAAAATGGAAAAATATCAGTTGATGAAATAAAAGAATTTCTTGGAGAATCCAGTAAAGAGGTTTCAGACGGCATTTGGCAACAAATTTTTAAACAAGCTGATCTTAATAATGATGGCGTTTTAGATTTAGAAGAATTTAAAGTTGTTATGTTAAAGCACATAGCAGATCAACAATAATTTAATTTAAAATCTTTCATTTTAATCTAAAATTGCCTGATTTTCTTAATAAAAATGTCCAAATTGCAATTAGATCTCGACTTAGGCGAAGGAATCCATACAAATTTTCACACAAATCCTGTATTTGAAGGCGGAAATGGGCATTATTTTTTAGAGTTGCAAAAAATTGCTGGTGGCGACCCACGGTTTAAATTTGATGAAAGATTTGTTGGGGACATTGATGTGAAAAAATTACCAAAAGAATTACAAGAAAAATACATAAAAACTGAAGAGAAATCTGAACATGATGATGAAAAAAAGAAAATGTTGAAATTGCTAGGAGAAGTGGTGCCATCTTCTAATAGATTTATTGAAAAAGGAAATGCAGCACCTACACAGATTAAAAGATTTGACCCAAAAAAGCCAAATGAGAATCTTGTAGAAGCGCCTGTGAAGGAAAATAAAGAAAAAGTGGATAGCAAGAAAAAGAAAATAAAAACAAAGAAAAAATTAAAGCAAAAAAAGCAAGAAAAACATGTGACTGATGATATGAGGAAAAAAGCACCAAGAAGAAAAGTAGTTCCGGTTATTGCAATTAATTCTTCAGCGTTTACAAAAGAAACTGGAAGCACTTTTAAATTATTTGGATAATAATGCTAAATAAGTTTTATTTTAAAAATTTTCTGTTTTATAAAATTCTATTAATTCATCAAATTTGAATAAAATCATGTTTATTTTTGCTCTAATATTATTTCATTCTATTAAATCCAAATTTATTTATTATTGAATCTCTGCCTTTGATTATGTATAATTGAAGTATTTTCGCATTACGTGTATAAGCAAACTTAATTTTATTCAAAAAATATTATTCCTGTTATCACATTTACAATTCTGATATCATTCATAAATGGTTTCATATATAAAATGGTGCATCATTCCTTTGATATTGAGCTTGGAAAAGAGAAAATAATCCTTCCCGACGTATCTTCTTATAAAATTTTACTTTCAAATCTTAAGCCACATATTACTTCTATTGAAGGCAAACTTCTTCTGTGATTTAAAAATTCAAAATTTCAGCAAACCCTCCTCACTGAAAAAAGTTTCCAAGATCTTCCTATATCAAATTCCTGTATAAAACTTACCGCTGCATCTGGATTTTTCCCTACTCCTTATCAAATGATTTATCTTACAAATTATTTTGACAAGTATAAATCCACAATAAAAGGGAAAATCCGGGAAGTTTTCAGAAAGCTTATAAAGCTAAGATACTTAGACTTAAATAAGCTTGAAGTGAACGAATCGCTTATATCAGCAGAAGATATGACTCATCTTGCTAATGCCTTACCCGTCATGCAATTTCTTCAAGATCTTCAATTACGAGGAGGAAAAATCGAATTAGATGCCGCAATTAATTTTTTTCCAAAAATCCAAACTTTATCACATTTAAAATCTCTTGAAATTTCTGAAATAAAATTAGAAATAGATGCAGTAAAAGTATTAGGCCAAGGGATACAAGAGCTTAAAGAACTTAAAGAATTTGGCTTAATTCAAACAAAAATAGAAGCAATTGGAATGAAAAGTCTGGCAGCACCATTAAGTCAATTAGAAAATCTCCAAAAACTGAATTTGCGAGCAAATGAATTAGGAGGGGAAGGAGCAAAATATTTAGCTATGGCTTTGGTTTGTTTGAAAAATGTGAAAATATTAAATGTAAGCCAAAATAATATTGGGGCAGAAGGAATTGGATTTTTGGGAAAAATTTTGATGAAATTGAATTTGGCTGAATTTTATGCGAAATCGAATAAATTTGGAATTGAGGGGGGAAAAGTTATGAGAAATGTGTTGATGAATAATAAATCGATAGAGGAGATTGATGTGAGTTTTAATAAATTGGAGGATAAAGGAGCAAGAGAATTGCTGAGTGGGGCGTATTTTTCGAGTATTAAGAAGATTACAATTTCTCATAATGAGACTTCTCAGGATATTGAAAGAATGATAAATATTGGGATTGTTAGAAATAAATGAGAAGTTTCAGGGGTAAAGTTGGAGTATTGCAAGAAATGCCGATCTTATTGTATGGACTCAAAGATATGTGCATGGCTTCGTTTTTCGCCTCTTATAATTACAAGACTTTCAAACAAATCTTACAGACTTGTATAGTGTGATATTATTATAAATTACTATGTTTATTTTGTAAATCATTTTAGTGTTTTAAATTAGGCAAAATTTTTAATTATTTAATCATTTTCTAGCTATTTTTTTAGAGAAAATTTTATAGGTGCTTTAAAGCTAAAATATATATTATTGCTTAATTTTTTCAATCAAGCTATGCTATAAATCTTATCTAATATAAATTAATCATTTCATAAGAAAATATGCTTTCATTTCTAGTCCTTGACATTATCCCGATAATTTATTTCTCTATTAAAAATAATCTAAAATGTCAAGAATATTTAAACCCACAGAACCCCGAAAATTTTCCAACATGACTCCTTTAAGCACTACTTCTACTTCTCAAGCTCCTTCCTCTCCTTCTTCTCTATTCCTTTCTCCAAGTGCCACTCGAATTCGTGGCCTCGTTCACCATTCTTCTAGTTCTTCTTTAAGCATAGTAAATAGCACTATTCCTGTTCAAGGCTCTGAAGCTTATGATTCTCCTCGCTCTGGCAATATAATATCAAAAACTGTCAGCGACTTAAAATTTGAGCTTAAAGCTAAAGAATGCATAATAAAAGAGCTTAGAGACACACTATCACAAACAGAGCATAAATATGAGCTGCTGAAGCTGAAAATAAGACTTTTGAAAAAAGAAAATAAACAGTTAAAAACTGAATGCAGAGATAATTCATTTGATATTCCGACTGGGACAAGTTTGTCTGATAAATTGGAACAAGAAGTGATAAAGAGGAGAGAAGATGTAAGAAAACTAGAAAATCAATTGAATGCACACGAAGAACAAACTAAAAGGATCATCAAGGAAAAAGATAAAAAAATCAGAGAATTGGAAGCTGAAATCAGAAAAGGAGGAGAAAAAGTTGCAATAGGACAAGAAGGAGGAAGCACAAGATCTGAGCTATATGGAATCATAAAAAACTTTCAAAAAGAAAACAGCAAGCTTCGAGAAAAAATCCAGGAATCTCCGCACAAAACGATTAGAAAAGAAGAGCATGCATATTTAGAAAGCCAATTTAAAGAACTTGAAACAATGCAAGGGAATTTATTATTAGAAAATAAAGAACTTAAAGAAGAATTAGAATTCTTGAGAGCAGGAAGAGGAAAAACACTGATTGATTTCTCTAAAGAAATCCAAAGCATACGAAAAAATATCAATCAACTATTGATTTTATTACAAACCTGAACAAGTGGCAAAGATATAAGCCTAAAGCTTGTCTTTGGCTTCGAAGAAACCTGAAAAAACAAAAAATTGACTGTAGAACAATTAGAAGAAGATTTTCAATGCATAAATGCAGATTTAGAAAAAATTCGCACACTTATCGCAGATTATCATGCTGAACAATGCGGAAACCAAGTATGTGCTACACAATAATTATATTATTAATTTAGTGTAATTTATTACAATTCTTATTCTTCTTGTTTTATATGTTCAATTATTTCATGAAGCTGCTCTATTTCTAGTTCCCAAGCCCTTTCTTTTTCTCTCTGGCTATTTTTAATCGTTTCTATACTAGAAATCAACGTTTTATTCGTATTTTCAAGAGTTTTAAATGATTCTTTCAAAACTCCTACCATTTCTTGTGTAATTGCTGACGAAACCAATTGTTTGTTTAAATTTTCAATTTTTGATTTAAATTCTTCTTTTTCTTTTCTCAATAAAATTTTTTCTCTTTCTGATTCAAAAAGCCTTGCTTCTAAATCGGAAACTGTTTTATTTATAGATTCTGTTTTAATTCGTGTGCTTTCTCTCATTTCACGTAATCTTATAGCTTCTGAATTGTTTTCTTCAGATATTTTTGATTGTTCATTTTTGATTATTTCTTCAATTGCACTGCAGACTTTGTTGAATTTTGAAACTAAAATAAAAAATACTTGAAGGAGGGTCTTGGCCTTTTGTGGATAAAATATCGATGATTTTTTGGGCTTGGGTTTTGATGTAATTTTGAGGTTTGGATTCATTGAAAGAATCACTTTGGGAATTTTCTAAATTTGTGAGAGACTTGCGGGTGGGGGAAGGGGTGTGATTTTTGGATTTGATTGAGCGTTTCAGTTGTCGCTCCATTTGAGCTTCAACTGTGGATTTTCATCTGTTTACAAGTGAGTCCATTTTTGTGAGAAATTATATTTAATTCTCATAGCGCTTTTTTCATATAAAGCTGTGATTTTTATTATAAGCCCTTAAGCAAAAAGCCTATTGATTTTTTATTTAAAAATAAATAAATTCTTTCTTTCATCTAATAATATTTATTTAAACGTAGAATTCGTGGCAATTTCTTAATTATTATTTAAATTTCCAAAATATCCAACTTATCACGTAGTTATTTACGCTTAAGAGTTGTAGAAACAATATATTCGCAGAAATTCTAATAATCAAAATAATAATGAATGGCATACTTTATGAAAGTTTTTCCAAATCTCCATACCGTTCTTTTATTTCCACTGATGGCAGTTCTTCACCGTCCAGCAATTATATTTCAAAAGCATTTGGGAGTCCTGCTAAGATTCGCAGCGAAAGTAAGCAGAAAACTATGTTTGTGAGAAGAACGGAAAGATCGCCAACACCTATAGAACGAATTAAAGAAATCAGAACAAAATTGTTTAAAATTGAGAGAAGTAACTATCAAACCCCGAAAAAAGACTTCGATTTTCCAGATTTGTTGAAAGAAGTGGATGGTGCTTTGGATATCATTCGATCGAAAAGTCAAGCAAAAGGAAATTTGCGAAGTAAAACGCCGCTAAGGAGGCTTTAGTGAAAAATTAAATTAAAATTCAAAATCTTTAATTATTTGACCTAAGTGATTGAAAAAATTTTGTGTAGAAAGGAAAATTCTTCAATTCCTCAAGATTTAAACTGCTTATAAATCTCGGCCACAATAACCCAATTTCTTCAATAATATCCTTATAAAAGCTCTCCTCAATCCCATCTTGTAAAAAAGAGACCAGTCACATTGAATAAGCTTCATCCAGATATGAGCATCCTACATAATCCTTAACCAAATCCATTACATTTGTTCTAATTTTATTAGCAGAACTTGCGAAAATTTTATGGCTACCCCAAAACTTTAAAATAGGACTAATCTTTTCTTTCCACCCAAGAAATTCTACATCTTTTCTCATAATGCATCTATTCAACGATTCAATTATTTTTGAAATTTCTTTGGGGTCATAAAATTCTATATATTCCAATATAAACTGAAAGTAATTTTCAAGGTTTTTTTCTGATTGCAGAGGGATATATTGCCAATTCAAAGGCAAAGGTAAAAATTCGGTTTCATTATTACACAAGTACCAGGTAGAAATTTTTGTTGAATTTGCAAAATAAGCATCAGAAAGCTCTATATGTTTTTGGGTTGATAAAATCCCATGATAAAAATTCAAATTTTCATAGTTGATGAAATTATTGATAAAAAATTCAAGGATAGATTCATCATAACTGCTTAGAAAAATAATTGACGAAATAAATGCAGATTTGCACCTATCTTCTGTTATTTGTTTTAATATTTTCTTGATTTTTAAACAATTCACAATAAAATAAACTAATGGTTTTACTCTATAAGCAACAATTTTTGGAATTGCATTATTTTCGATAAAATTTTCAAAATTATGTAAAAGGGATATTGCGTTGTCTAAAGCAGAATTCAGCCAATCAATATTAGGGTAAATTTTAGCGCTTGATATTGATGCAAAATTTATGTATAATTCTAATAAGCTATTCGCTGTTTTATAGAAAGGAATTAATGGTTTTTCCCAACAATCTACATGAAAATAATTTTCCAATGCACGCAAAAAGCTGCTATCATTTACTAAAATTTCGGAAATTTGAAATATTTCTGTATGAATTTCAAAACTATTTATTATAGGAATAATATAGTCATTCATAAGCTTTTCTATTTTCATTGAATAAGTCTGCCCTTCAATAGGAATAGTTTTCCCAAAATTTATCAAACTATTCACAAATTTTATCCCACCAGCAAAAATATTCCTATTATCTCTCCAATTTTCCAAAAATTTGTACAAAAATACCTCAAAATGTGCAAGAAATTCAGCTGAATCTTTCAGCGTATCAATTATCCTAGAAATCGTCGAAAACGCATAGTCTAAAATCTCAAAATCATTGCTTTTTCTTATTAATTCTAACAAAGATAATCTCAATGCTTCAGAATTCACAAATCTTTGATTGTGGCAATAAAGCGAATGGATAAGCATAAGGGATTTTTTAATAATTTCTTTATTTGCATCAATATTTTCATCTAATAATAAATTTGATAAAAGAATTTCGTCCCAATTGTAAAGTCTTTTTACATTATAAGCAATAGATAGTGAAGATTTGCTTAAAAATGTAAAAATTGTTAAAATAATAGGAAAATTAGGAATTTTTGAAGGAAGCTGGGAGATAAGTATTTTGTTCCGGATGATTGCATAAGCAGCTGCAGATGAATGCAAAACGCAGGATAAAAGGATGCTTAAACAGTCTTCTCATATATAGTCATTATTGGAATTTCCTAAAAAATCAGCAAGCTTTTCAAGTAGTCCTATGCAGATTAATCTTCCTATAAAGTCTTTTGTTTTGCTTTCGAATGGAATGTCAAAAATACTTCTATATTCTTCTTCTTCCCAAATAGCTGATTTTTTTCTGATTTCATCAGGTAGTAATGCATTTCTTTTACTATCAATAACACCAGGAAAAACAAAACCCCATTTATCAATTACTTCTAAATTTCTCTCCAAAAATTTGCAAGCTATATATTTTATTGCATGAAGTCCACTTATTCTGACATTGATATTACTATCATCCAAAATCCATACCAAAACTCTATCAAATTCGCATTCTTCTACCAAAAAATCTACCCCATCCCCAAATTTCACCTCATTGGATTTATCAAGAATTTTAATAATACAATCCAAAGCAATCGATCTCTGTGAAGGAATTGAACTTCTTGACATATTTACTAAATCTCTCAGTCCAAATCCTTGCAGATCTGGATTAGTCCAATTTTTATTCTCATAATGCTGCACTGGATTTCCTTCAAAATCAAATCTTCACTTTTCTATTTCATTTTCAGGCGGCAAATTATCATGTAAACATGTGGGTTTTGGGGATTCTTTCATTAATTTTTTTAGCTGATTTTCATTGAGATCTACATGGTTTTCTATATTTTGTGGGTGAATTTCGTGGTGGTTTAGCTTTTTTTGGCCTCTTTTTCTTAAAACTTCTATCATTTTGGGGTCAACTAAGCTATTTATTTCGTCCATGGCTTCTTTTAGCTCAGAGGATGTCATTTCTTTGACCTTTTGAAGATTATTTTGAGAAATTGACTCAAGCTCGCTATTTTTTATAGAGGTCTTTGGGATTGGAGGTTCAAAGCTTTCTTCAAGCTGAAAAGCTTCTGGGAATCCTTTTTGAGGAAAATCGGTGTGGAGGGATTCAAGATATTTTAGCTCGTTTGGATCTTTTTCTTTGATAGAAGGGGCAAGAATTTCGGATGTGGGGAGAGGACGAGGCTGAAGACCCATTTTCATTGCGAATAAGCTTGGTTTTTTGGGGGTTCGGAGATGTGGAGGCTGGGATGATGTGTTGGATTCACTGTGAGACTCCATATTAGTATAAATCTTTAATAGAATTCTCAATTTTCTCAAATTATCTCAATAAAACACTACAAATCCAAATTCCTGCGGACTCTTTTCTAATACAAATTCCAGTCTTTATGCGTTCCAAAAATGTAATCTTCCTATAATTTTAAATGGAAGCTGAAGATTTCATAAAGCTCAGGCTTGAATATCTCTCCAAATACAAACTCATCCTCCAAATCTCTTTCTTCTTATTTGCATTTCTCGGCTGTATTATAGCATCTACAATGACTCCTGAAATGATTCATTATTCCAGTGTAATAATCGACGAATGCGAATTAAACGATGAAAGCTCAGACTGTTTTACAGAGACAGGGGCAGTTCAGACTTGAAGCGGAATTATTACAGGTGCTACCAAATTTAATCAAGTTCTTTTTCTCACTGCCACACCTGAAACGAAGAAAAATGTGGAATTTGAGCTTGATTTGAGGGTGATTTTGAAGGGGAGAATGGAAGGAGATACTACGGATTATCCTGTTATTGATAAGAGGACGGCGAAAAAAATTGATTGCTCGAAAGGAGATTGTAGCAGCTTGCTGATTTTTTATGAGCCTTATTTGGATTACACAGTTTATGATTTGACAGTGGAGGTTTATTCGACGATAAATGCAGATGATATTAAGTTTGATTTAGGATATATTTCAGCTAAATTTACAAAATTCCAATTGATAACGAAATATTTATTCTTATTCTCCGCAATATCTTCCATGATCTATTTCATCAAACAAACCATCCAAGTCCCATCCTACCTCTGAAGCTTTGACACCAAAATGGTAGGAGTCCTCGGAATCTCCCTAATAATCTTTGACGAACCTTTTCTCGCATTTTCTATCTTTTTCCCAAGTCACTACTGAAGCTGAATTTCTGTATTTTGTACTACACAATTCGTCGGATTTTTCCTCTATTTCTGAATGGTAGAATTTCAAAGCTACAAACAATTCAAGCACCGATGGCTTTATTTTATTGCAGAAGGTGTCTTAGTTGGGGCTTTTTTTATTCTTTTATTTGTGGTTTATTGCTATGTACATTTACAGCTAAAATATGATCCTGCTTATGACTGGGAAAATGACCTGAAAACAAGTTATAAAAATGTTTTTATTGCTGTAATAGTCCTTTTAAGCTTTATTGGCCTATGAATTTTGTATTTGTGTATAAGGGCAATACCGGCAATGAGGAAATTCACGACTAGGAAAAAGTTTATTATAAGGATGAATTTGTGTATGATGGTATTAGCGTTTATTGGGATTGGGATGGGAGCGTTTCAATCGATACCAAGAAATGGGGAACTTATGCTTGTATATGTATCTGCATTGAATTTATATATAATTTTGTTGGAGTGGTTGTTTGCACCGGAAAATAGGTCGTTGGTAGATTATAATAAGGAGCAGGAGTATGATTATTCGATACTGAAAATGCATCAGGAAGAGATTGAAATGACTGAAAATTCAATACAGAAGATTTAATAATTTAAAATATTAGCAAATAATTTATTTATAATAAAGATTTCTGATTTATTTTTTCCATTTGTCAGAGGAAGTTTTGATTATTCTACAATCTCCTTTTTTATATAGAATATTAAAGTTTCCATGTACAAGGTGGTTTCTAACTTTATTTTCAGCATATTGTTACTTATTTTTGGTAAACTTTCTGTATACATATCGCTGGAATAAAACTTAGATAAATAATCAATCTTTATGTTTCCAAAAACTTATCATCTATCAAGATTCTAAAATTTACCATAATAATTAACAAATTATATAGATGTGGATTTTGTTCCTTTTATTCTTTTCTTTGGGATTTTTTCTGCTAATAGCAAATCCAAAAGACTATAATCAAGATGAAAATATTGACCTTTATTATGGTAAGCTTGATTCTGCGAAAACTCAGCTTCCATTTGAAGCATATTACTTAAATATCTGCAGACCCAAACATGTTGAAGTAAAGGATAAAAGTATAGGCGAAAATCTGATAGGAAATATAATTCAAACTTCTCCTTACCATATCAAAATGAACCAAAATATCCAATGCAAGTACCTTTGCTCAATGGAAAATAGAAGCCATCATTTGAAAAGATTCCAATGGTTTATAGATAATAATTACAAGGCATCTTGGATAATGGACAACATGCCGGCAGGCTTGAGGCAATCTTTTATTAAAGGTAACAACGGGATAAAGTTCTCATATTATCAAGATGGGTTTCCCATAGGCTATAAAGAAGGTATAAATTATTTTATTTATAATCACCATCATATTGTGGTTAAGGTATATCCGATTTGAAATGGAGAATCAGATGTATGAAGAATTGTAGGATTTTTGGTGGAGCCTATTAGCATGGAACCTAGAAATAATAATTTGGGGTGT
Organism: Blepharisma undulans; assembly: GCA_949751825.1. Lineage (NCBI taxonomy): Eukaryota > Ciliophora > Heterotrichea > Heterotrichida > Blepharismidae > Blepharisma > Blepharisma undulans. The sequence goes on from CATKHM010000548.1 coordinate 11,226, forward strand.
AATTCGAAAAATTTTTTTGATACGATGTTTTCTAATTTTAATTGGACTGAAGATATATTAAAGCCTGAAGAAAAAATAGAAGCTTCTTATATGACGAGAATAGAAGATGTTGACCCTCAGCCACTATCAAAAAACATTACTTATACATATAGTGTTGCTTTTGAAATAAGTAACGTAAAATGGTCATCCAGATGGGATCATTACTTATATACACCAACGCAAACATTCGAAGTGCATTGGCTTTCAGTAATCTCTTCTTTCGCTATCTCTCTTTTGCTATCTGGATTAGTCGCAAAATTACTATGAAAAATAGTAAGAAGTGGAAAAAACACTCATATCAAAAGCATAGATTCAGATGAAGAAAGCGAAGCAGGCTGGAAAAGAATAAGAGAAGACGTATTTAGACCACCCATTCATGCTGAATTATTCTCATTGGTAATTGGATCTGGAGTCCAAACTGCTGGAATGACTGCTATCTCTTTACTTTTTGCAAGCATTGGATTTTTTTCACCTGTACAAAGAGAAGGCTTGATTATTACAGCACTGATTTTATATGCATTTATGGGCTTTTTTGCTGGGTATGCATCATCAAGGCTTTACAAGTTATTTGGAAGGGATGATTGAAAGAGAAGCACTTCAGGTACTGCATTTTTATTCCCAGGGCTCTGCTTCATTGTATTCTTTTTGATAAATTCTTGTCTTTGGCTTGAGGGCTCTTCAGGTGCCACAACTCTTAGCTCTTTAGTCAAGCTTTTACTGCTATGATTTGTGATATTAGTCCCTCTCGTATTTTTTGGAAGCTTTCTAGGCTACCGTAAACCTGCTATAGAAATTCCTTGCAAAATCTATAAAATTCCAAGGCCGCTTGAAATAATGCCAGGAACCTTCAAAATTAAAGCAATTTGTATGTTAGCTGGGTTCTTTCCTTTTGCTTGCATGTTTATTGAGCTAAACCATATATTGCAGAGTGTATGGCATCATATGTCGTATTACACTTTTTTTGGATTTTTGCTTTTATGCTTCATTGCACTGATAATTACTTCAGCTGGAGTAACAATACTTGTTGTTTTTAGTTCTTTGTGTAGAGAAGACTATAGATGGTGGTGACTATCTTTTGGTGTAGCTGGGACATCTGGGATTTATTTATTTGGGTATTCAGTAATATATTATTTTACAAGACTTAGCATTGATAGATTTTCGTCAACTGTGATTTATTTTGGATATATGCTGCTTTGTAGTGTGGCGTATTCGTTGGTGAGTGGGACTATTGGGTTCTTTGCTGCTTTTATTTTTGTAAGGAAAATTTATTCATCATATAGTATTGAAAATCCGAAATAAAGGTTGACCTAAATAAATATTTTTCAAGAGGCTTCATATATTAATAAGTCTAAGAAATTTCTTTATACAGATATATAGCAAAATTTTAAGCCTCAATATTTGTTAAATTTTATTGAGAATTTTTGCAATTAAAAATGATGAAAATTGATATTATGAGAAATAGATAAAATTTACATAATATCCAATAAGATATTGCCGTAGTTTATGGTAAAATGCCAAATAAAGAAAATAATTACAAGATAAATCATAAAAAAATAGCTGAATAAGAAAGCTTCTTCTTGCATTAATTTTCTATTTAGGCTAATTTATAAAAATATTATAATTACTATTGCTTAGATTTATCGCTGTTTTCCAGCATTTCTCCTGTTTTTCTTACAAAAAGTCAAAAGTTTCACTTCAAATCCAAACAAAATTCAGAATTAATAAAAACCAGCTAAAAATCACAAATACTCGTAAAACTTGCAAGCAAATATTTCAGGCTTAAGCGCCTTTCACAGAAGTTTCTGCAGCATCTCCATAAATTTTCTCGATATGTTTCGTCCCCATAATTTCAATGCACCACTGAGACGCACACTATTCATCAATCTCAGCCAATGCGGCCAAGGAGACTCCACATTTTCAAATTCCAAGTATCCACAAGCATCTGCAGCATCACCTCAACCCTGGTCGTCGCTTCTCCCAACTTTCCGCACTCCCTTTTTGGCGCAAAATTGCTCCTGTTAGAATAAAATATCAAAAATATTATAATAATTTTTCAAACTGTTTTAAATTTATAAATGTGTGAGAAATTTAAAAATTAAATACAAAATATAAATGAAAAATGACTAGTTAAATAATCTTTTTAAAAATAAAGCTAAAAATAGCTATCTATTAAAAATAAGATAAATTGAAATTCTAAAGCATAATTTCTAAATTAGATTTTTTAAAAAAAATAAAAATTTATATAATCTTCAAGTAAATAACTTCAGCAATTTTAATTTTGAATTTTAGCACTTCCTATGTTAATTTTTGTTTTTATTCTGTGCTATTTTTAATTCTTATGTAAGTTGCGCAAAGTTACTTACTTATCATTCAATTTTTGATTTAATAATTATTAAAAATATCATCAATCATTAATATAAAAGCTTCTTTTAATTTTTATCTAAATTTTAAGCAGTTAACAAATATTCTGATACTACTTTGAGTTCATTTCTGTTATTTAAATTATACATTATATCGGTAATGGGCTCCTTTTCTTTCACAAATTTGATATTCATCGTGGCTGCATCCAAGGTTTATAGACAAACACCAACTTTTTTCAAGATCTTTGTTATATTGCACTACATCTTTATAATATTCTTGAAGCAATTTGGTTATTTTGTAGCGAAATTTGAGACTTTTTACAGACAATGTACTGACTAACTGTATATCTGCTTCAAGGGAATCCATATATTGAATATTTTGTATAGAATCTTTATATGACATAAATATCTCATTTGCGATAGCTGCGACTTCTTCATATTGCATCTTTTTGAAATCATGATCTTTGTATTTATTGACACCATCAATTAAATCCTTGTTGACACTTCCCCGAATATGATCGTCATTCTTTTTTGATTTTTTATCTTGCTCCTGGATTAATTGAGATGAAGAAATGAAGCATGATAAAATAGAGCTCAAAAATTCCATTTATTTATCTGAGTTATCATAATTTTTGCATTAAACGGCGTTATTAAATTCATATAAGCATCAGACTAAGAAGCTTATGACTATAAAATCAGCTCGTAGTATATAAAAAGTCTATGCTTAATAAGTATCAATCAAATATCATGCTAAAAGAAACAATTATTATAATATTTACAACTTTTAAAAATATCCAAAAATCTTGAAAATACATTTATAATAAATTAAATGGATTTTTTGAAATCTTTATATTTTTGCTTCATTCCAGTTACTCAAACTTCACAGAAAGAGAGCCTATCTGATAGTGAAAATAAATTTGGAAAAATAGACCCTACCACAGAAGAAGAAATAAAAGAGAATTTCTATAGCTATAACGATTCAAAAAAGAGTGATGATTATTCTGATAAAATTCTCAATCAGCCATTGATTGAAGCTGTAAGAAAATATAGAAATTATGATCTTGAATCAATGAGATATAATGAGGTAGAAAGCATAGCGAAAGAAATATTTGAGCTTTATCATATTTCATTAAAAGCTTCAAGAAACACTTCAGTTCTTTTGATAGAAAGCAGGCTGATTCAAACCCATTTATCTAAAAATAGTTTGAAGTTCAGGTTTGCAATGACCAATTTGCTTAAGAAGCATTATTTTGATGTTGAAAAGAGAGATTTTCTATTTTCTATTAATGCTTTTGCAACTGGATTAATAGACTGCGTATCAGATGATGAATATTATAGTTACCAACATCAACGAATAATGAAGCTTATCAAGGATTAATTATATTTTTATAATATGAATTACAAATATAAATATATTACAATTTCAATGAAAGGTTAAGAAAAAAATTAAAAATTATTAGATAAAAATATTAATTAATGTTGGTATCCCCTTTAACAAAGATAATTGCCCTTTTTGTAAGTTCATCTCCTATATATTAAAAATTTTATTTACAATAGAAAATTTTATTAATCAATTAAGCAGAGTTACATGTAGAAAATCAAAATTTGAACTTCATTGAGTCTTGAGCAAATAAAGAAGTTAATGAATCATTTTCACAATTTATTCAAAATATTTGAAGAATTAAGAAGCAAATAAAATATATTTACAAAATAATAAAGTGGCAAAAAACCAGGCAAGAATTATTTATTAATAACTCTCAGAAAATTTAATCCTCAGCTTATTTTTAATAGTTGCTAAATCAAGAAAATAACTATATTAATAGCCTATTTCTAAATCATTGAAATCCAGCCAAGAATCAATACCCAAATCCAAGAGAAAACCAAATCCATTGACCCTGACATACTTACGCATATTCTTGAAGTTGATACAAATCTCATCCCTTTTCTACAATTGCATGCTCCATCAGTATAAATCATTCCTGAGGGATCTATGCAAGTAGCACATGTATATGGATCATTGCAAGTTGCACAAGTAATACCACAAGCAGTGCAAGAGTGTCCATTTCAAATATAACCATTCTTGCAAACACATTCTTCTTCTTGAGGGCTGAAGACTTTTAAAGTATCAATGCATCTACATGTCCCATCAGCATTTAGTCTCATATTACTTTGATCAAAACAGATTTCACAATTATTGTCGCCAGTACAAGAAGAACAGCCTTCTGCACAATTTGTACAGATATTGGATGAGCTGTTATAAAATCCAGGATTGCAAGAACATGTCACAGTCTCTGGATAAATTTTAGCATTTTTATCATTGCATTCACAAGTCCCATTTATGACTGAAGCATACTGAGAATCATAGCAGCTTGTGCAATGTAATGGGTTTATACAATCGTTGCATCCATCTCCGCATGATGAGCATGAGGAAAAGTATTCATTAAAGTAATATCCTTGCTTACAGACACAATTTTGAAGCTGTGTGTCAAAATAAGAATTAGGATCCTTGCAAATACACATATGACGTACCTGAATAGTTTGATTAAGACAAACAGAGCAAGAGGTGTTAGATACACATTCTATGCATGCTGTAGAGCATGGAAGGCAAACATTGCCACTCATTCAATACCCAAGTTCACAGGTTGCACATTGAGAATCATTGCCAGCTACACAAGTCGAACAAGGTGGCTGGCAGTCTTCAAGAATTAGCTGATTTAGGAAAGCGTCTAAGCTTTCTTCTAGATATTTAACCGAATCTTTGCTTTCTTCATTGAAGATAGCTTTAATAATTCCTTTGCTTAAGAAATTGACTTTTTGATTTTCATTGAGTGCTTCAAATATCTTTTGATCTACCTTAATTTCTATACTATCAAGCTGATTTTCATCAGATATCTCACAAACCTTAAAACTAGTAGAATTCTTCATGAAATTGTCACTTATAGTGAGAAATACTACTAAATCTGCCTCAATTTCTTCAATCATATAATTTTCTAGGAAAATGCTATCACAAAGATTTTTCTCGCCAAGCTTAAGAGGCTGGGTTTGTGACTTTGCAAACAAGAATTTTGATAAAATTTGTGATGTTATATAAGTTGAATTTTCTAAATCTTCCAATAAATCGTCTATACCTGGAGAATTGGAATTAATTTTTATTATGATGTGAGCTGGCTTATAAAATTCTTTAAATAGGCTTGATTCAGCTTGAATTCTGGGAAGAAACTGTGGAGTGAATTTAGGAGAGAGCCCAGAAGAAGCTGAAGAAATATCAATTGCTAAAAGGATAAGCAAGGTGAAGATTATTTTCATCGCCATATTCTTTATAGGAAAAGATATGTTTTTGATAAAATAAAAGAATAAATGGATAGGTATCAAAAATCTGCATAGCACCAAAAGAAACAAATAAAATCTATAAATAATACGTTTTTATATAATTTTAAAAATTTTTTGTTTAAGCCAAAAATAAAATAATAAAATCTCTAGCAGTAAAGAATCATTTCTGCTTCATTATGTTTTTCTTTGAGAAAGCATAATAAATTTATTAATATCAAAATAAAT
>CATKHM010000549.1:0-17168 GCA_949751825.1 Blepharisma undulans
CATAGTAAAAATCCAAAGGACAAACAACATCAAAATTACCCTCTTTTGTGTTAATTAGTTCCAAAATTTCGTCAGCTGTAAAATAAATATCATTGAGAAACACTATTTTTGTTGGCCATTCATTGTTCTCAAAAGTATGATCATATAAAGGCAAAAGTGCCACATTGCGAATTCCAGCCATCTTTCGATATCTATACTCTGCCTTCATTTTAAAGACTTTTTTTGAAAGTTCTTCTCCTAGAATTTGTTTTCCTTCTCATGCGTCACTCCCTGTCATATTGCACACAATAATTGTATTAGGAATATCCAAGGATTTCTGAAATTCCTTCAATATTAAAGCAGTCTCATCTTCGCTGCCGTTTTCAAAAAAACTCACATAGAGATTGTTACCATTTCTAAGTTCTTTTAGCAGCTTTTTGATTTCAGGGATTGTGTATTCTAAGGCTGCTTGTGAGTTAAAATAATTCGCAACTAAAAAATAATTTTCTTTTAATTGCTTATGGGGATTTGGAGCTGTTTGAAAAAGGAAAAAAGTGCACGCAAGAATCCCTACGCTAAAAATAACTAAAGTCCCAAGCTTCATTCTATTCATATTAACTATTTTCTTAAACGTGTACATATTTAATGCTGGCTTTTCTTTGTTTATTGGTCGGAACAGCCCATGCACTTTTCTTTAATCTCCCAGGGAAAACTGAGCAATGCTTTGCAGTCACAGTATCCAGAGGCGCCGAGCTATGGGGTGTATATGTAGTTTCTGGCGAAGGTGATCAAAATGTTCTAGCCCGAGTAACAGGGCCAGATGGTCGTGTTCATTTTCAAAGCAAGCCAAAATCACGTGAAGGATCTTTTGAATTAACTCCAGAGCCAACAGGTGACTATCGCCTGTGCTTCCAAGCAAAAGACAGCCGCCAAAAAACTATTTCCTTTGAATTTTCCAGCCAGGAAAAGGTCATTGAGGATAAACTTGCTACTGAAGAAGAAATGACACCTTTGAAAGATACCTTAAAACAATTATCAAGGAACTTGGATAGTGTCTATAGAAATATTCACTTTTATGAAAGAAGAGAAAAAATACACAGAGATTTGGCTGAAAGAACTTGTGATAGAGTGCTATGGAGTGCGATGGGAAAGATATTTGTGCTTTGTGTGATCAGCTTTATGCAGATTTTCATGTTGAGAAGCTTTTTCGATTCTAAAAAGTCAACAGGAATATAAGAAATAAGAAATATTAGTTAAAATAATCGAAGATGCCTTTCTCAATAAGAAAGAATAATAAAATATAGAGTTTTAATATTTCAATGCTATTAAAAACATCTCAATTATTTAATAAAATTTAATCAGTCAAGTATTTTCACATAATTTATATTTCAGAGATATTCAATTTTCGTCTTATTTAAATGGAAAGCCCGAATAATTCCCCAGTGTTGTCAAGGACTCATAACAACATTTTGTTAATCAGACTAAATAGAGCTTCAGCTCTTAACTCGCTCAACCTAGAAATGCTTTCAATTTTATCTCAAATCACTCAAGAAGCAGAAAAATCAAATTCACCAATAATTATTATAGGTGAAGGACGTGCATTTTGTGCTGGCGGAGACATTGTAAGCATAGCCAAAGGTGATACAAGTCCTGAAGAGTTCTTTGGATCAGAGTTTACCTATTTCCACTATTTATCCAGACTTAATGCAGAAAGAATTGCAATTATGGACGGAATTGTTATGGGCGGAGGTGTTGGCCTCTCTATGGCTTGCTCCAAAAGAATAGCGACGCCAAAAACTTTATGAGCCATGCCGGAAACTGCAATAGGCTTCACACCAGATGTTGGATCTACTTATTTTCTGAATAGAATAAATCCTCCTGAGCTTGGGCTTTATTTAGCATTGACAGGTGAAAGACTTTCAGGCGCTGATTGTTATTTATTTGGAATTGCTGATTATTATATTGAAAATAGCATAGAAACTGTAAAAAATCAACTACTTGAAGAAGAGTTTGTGATTGTTTTAGCCAGACATCATACAGATCCAAATCCAAGCAATTCGAAAATTATGCAAAATATTCAAAACATCAGGTTTTGCTTTGAGACTCATGGAAATCTTGAAAGTGTTATAACAAAACTCAACACTTTAAACAACCAATGGTCGACACAAGTTCTTGAAAAATTACAAGAAATGTGCCCATTATCACTGAGGATTGCGTATGAGTCTTTTAATCGAGGAAGACATATGAATTATGCAGAATGCTTGATAATGGAGTATAATCTTGTAATACAGCTTACAAAACACAGAAATTATAATTTCAAAGAAGCTGTCACTCATAAATTCATAAATAAGTCTAAAGGCAAGCCGAATTGGAATCCAATCAGCATTTCAGAAGTTGGAGACTCACTGACATTAAGTTACTTCCTCAATTCTGAAGGCCCAAGGCTATCTTTGCCGCGACTTTAATTAATCCTTATTAATTTTATTCCAAATAAATTAGAGAGTTCCACGTCATGTTCTACACACTGACTCTTTTATCTCTTTTTTCCGTCATTTCCTACTGCAAGACATGTCTAGAAATAACAGCAGATTCTGAAGACTTATATATTAAAGAATTATCGAAAGATATCGAATTCGATGACAAGTAAAGAATATTTAGATGCCTCAAAGATCTCATGGCCAAACAATGGTGGCAAGCATCAATAGAACTCTCAACTTTTGCAATACAGAAAGACCAACAAATAGACCCTTCCTTTAAAGCAGAAGCTTTGAACACCAAGAAAAAGGTAGAAAAATTGATATCATTAATAGAAAATCAAGGGAAAATCAATACAGTTTCTCCAGCTTTCCAATGGGCACAATCTCCTGACACTGTTTTCATTGAAGTGAAATTTTCCCACAGATGGGATTATCCAGGCTGCCTTGAGGTAAACGACCCAGAAGTCTCCATCAAAGAAGATAGAATTACCTTTACTGGGATGTGCAGTAGATCTAACCAAAGAATAAAAATCGCTTTAGATCTTGAACTTTATAATAAAATTGTCCCTGAAGCCAGCACCTATTCTATGAAATCTGGAGGCAGACTGAATTTTACATTGAAAAAATACGAGGTCGAAGCATGGGCAAAGCCAAATAAAGGGAAAAAACTAAGTAATGCTACAGTTTGGTGGGAAATGAGAGACAAATACAGAAAAGAAATGAATGCGCTGACTGGAGAAGAAGATGATGAAGACTATAAAAAGCCAAAGAAAACTGGGCTGGAAGATTTAATGGACAACCCTAATGTGGTTATTAAGGATTCATATATAGATGGGAAGAAAATTGATAACACCAAAGATAAGCAGGATCTTTAAATAATAGAAGTTAGAAATATTAAAACAGTTAATTTAAAAGTGCAGGATTGGGAGAGTTTTGATATTCTCGGTCTATTTCAGCTAGTTCTTTTCTAGATAAGGAAATACTGAATGCAGCTCTGAGAAGGGAATCTCCATCTAAATTGGTTTCTATTCTTCGTATAGCCATCAGCAAATTTTCAAAATCTAAATCTCTGAGCTCGTTTTTGTATAATTTAAAAAAACCCAAAAACACCCTAAAAATGATTTTGGGGCCTTCGAGTAAAAAGCAGTCCCATATCCTGAGCACTGTATCAATTTTGAAGGAGAAGGTAAATAAAGTCATAAATCACTGTGTAGCATATATTTGAGGATAAAATTCTGCATCATAAAACTTTTTCCATAAAGAAGGTTCATGGAGTTTTAACAAGTAATTAGCTTTATATAAACTTTGATACACTTTCGTCATCCCTTGCATATAATAGCCTCTCATTTGGTAATTATACATAAAGCTTACCAACATTCAAAAAGAACTTTCTTCATCCATATGCATCAAAAATACCCCAACAATATAAGCCATCCCCTGACAATACCCAATTTCTGGATCTAAAAAGGCATAAGCTCTCAAAACATTCGTCAAGGAGTGCTGCCCGTCTTGTCCCATAAATAAAACATGTTCTGGGAAGGTCCGATTTACATCTTTTGTAATATCATGCATACAAGGAGGGTCTTCTTCTCGGTTACAAAGTCTAAAATAAAGGTGATTGGGGTAGCTATTTTTTACTTCAAGCCCTTTGCATAGCATAAATCAAGCTCTGCTGCGAATGTTGCTGGGGATTCCTTTGCGACATCGTCGTTTGAGAGCTTTGTATTTAGAAGTTGAATAGTTTGAGTAGTCAGACCAATTTGCTAGCATATTAATTCATTTCTCAATGCGTGCGTTTACCTGAAAATGCGTCAGCGTATTCTCTGTTCTTGGTTCATTTGAAATAAATCCATGCTTGTCTATATGCTCAATCATTTTTTCTTAATTGCTTCAGATAGGATTTTTGAATTTTTTTAATTAAGTAATTTATTAAAATGTTTTCTGTGCTCGCTTAATATGCCTTGTCAAGCCTTTAACGTTCATTAAAGATCTGATGTCATTGAAATCGATTTTTCCTTTAGCTGTGTTTATCTGTTGCAACTCTTTAACGACTCCCCAAAATTTTCTCAATTCCATTTCTTGCTCTCTTAACTTATCTCGAAGTCTTTCTTTTTGCGATTTAAGCTTTATTTCTTCTTCGGTTTTATATTGTCGATCTTTTTCTGATTCTTCTATAAGTCTTCTGTTGTCTTCAGAAGCCCCGTTTAATTGCTCTTTAAGAGTTTTAATTTCCAGACTTAAGCTATCACATATTCCTGCCCATTCGGTTTTCTGTTTATGTCTGAGCTCTTCTTTGGCATCAATTTCTGACATTAATCTTTCTCTTTCTAAATACAACTGTTTATCTTTTTCCTCCAATTCAAAGTGTATTCTCTTAAGCTCTTCTTTTATATCAATTTCGGTTATTAATTTTTCTCTTTCCAAATGCAGCTGTCTATCTTTTTCTTGAAGCTCTCTATGCAGACTTTCAGTATCGGCTTTATATCTTTGGCTGTTCAGTTTGTTTTCTTCTTCTAGCCTTATTATTTCTCTCTGTAAATCCTGAATTTCTACTCTGGCTAGTTCATCTCCTCTCCTCATATGGTTTAAAGCGTCTTGCAACTGATTTTCTAATATTTTAACTTCAGATTTAAGCTTTTCAATTTCTCTTTCCTTTGTGACTTCTAGTTTTGCAAACTTTCCTGTTTCTGTTTTTCTTGAAATTTCTAGTTCTTGTTTTGATTTGTTCAGCATGTCACGCATATGATTGACTTCTGCTTTTAAGTTTGCTGACTGAGAAGAATCAACTGATTGCTGAGATTTGATTATGGCTTGAAAATTCTCAATATCAGCATGAAGATGTTTAATTTCATCATTAAGTGAATTGATTTGGTTTTGAAGTTTATTATTTTCAATGTTTTTTCTTTTGTAATTTTCAATGCTTTCATTGTATGACTTAGTCAATGATTTCAGGCTATCTTGAAGCTGGGAAATTTTTTCATTTTGCTGTTCCTCCGAAATGCTGCGCCTTTTGCTTGTGGAAAGTTCTTTATTGTGTTCGATTACTGCTTTCAATTGGTTTTCATATTTGGTTTTGACTTTATTCAAAGCAACTTCCATTTCTTCTTTCATTGTCCTTTTAATGTCAGTCTTTTCTAATACAGAGATCTTGCTTAGTTGCTCAATGAGCCTTAAAGCTTCTCGAAATGAGCATGCGGTTATTTCTATTTCTTTGGAGAGATAAGATGAAATTTCTTCAATCTCAGATGCTTGATCATTTGTATAATCTTTATTATTGGAGTTTCTGATAGCTGTAAGTGGTTTTTTGATTTTTTTAATGCTTTCAATAGCATTTTCTAATGAAATATTCTGCTTTATCATCAGGTCTTTAATTGTGAGAAATTCAGCCTGTCCTGAAATTTCACATTGATATAGATCACTAATTTGCAGATTTTTTTTTCTTTTTTGTGAATTTGATGACAGCTTTGGAGACTCCACTTCTTCTCTAAACATAGTTTTTTTTAATTCCTGTACCTCTGCGTGATTTAGTATTTTCCTAGAGCCGTTGTCCTCATTTAAATGAAAATCAATCATTTCTTTGGCTTTTTCTTGAAAGAATTTGTACTTTGAATTGGGGATTTCTTCGTCGATACTTTCCTTGTAAGGAGTCAATAATTTTCTTTCAAGAATAATATCAGTGGGAGACTTTTCCCTTATTTTATCCATTATCATGCAATTTGAAAAGAATGAGACATTTTAAGACTTTAAAATATCAGGAGTAACAATCATCATTTCAAATCCTTATTATTTGACTTTTAAATCACAAATGATTGCGAAAATAACTTTAAGTTGAAATTTTATTAATAATCTTATATATTGAAAATTGTTTTTTATTAATTTCAATTATTTAGATCATAAACGTTTTCCAAAATTAATAGGACTTTTATTTAAAAATGAAGCTCCTCTTTTTCTTATTAACAACTTTTGCTTACATCAGCATTCCTCTAACACGTAAGTCAGACTTGCCTTTATTGCAATACCTCACAAATCCCTCTCTACTTTCCACAAATATTTCAATCCCTCTCAATAATTATGAAAATGTATCATATAAGCAGGTTCAATATAGAGGAAATGTAAGTATCGGCACACCGCCTCAGTATTTTGAATTGACATTTGATACTGGTTCTTCTGTAATTTCTAATTAGTGAATTTGGGTCGTATCGAAAGAATTTGCATCCAATTGCCATCCTACAAAATCTCAATTTATTTCTAATTCGTCATCAACTTTTATTCCTGCAAACATTACGATTATTTTAAACGTACAATCCAATTAGTATAACAAAGGAAAAGCAATTGGCAAAATATCAGAGGAGTCAGTTTCAGTAGGAAGCCATGCACAATTTACAGCGAAAAAACAAAAATTCGTGCTTGTTAATAAAGATTATGATTTTGGAGCATTGGAAGCAGATGGGATTTTAGGACTAGGATTCAATAGATTATCTGAAGGGTATAATACTTTTATTATGAACTTGAAAGAGCAAGGGGTAATAGAAAGGGCTGTTTTTGGACTTTATTTGAATGATAATGAATTTGGAGACTCAACACCGATCCCAAAATCCAATATAATATTGGGAGGCTATGATTTAAATCAATATGCTTTATCAAAAGAAATTACTTATGTTAATGTTTTTGATGAGACTGGATATTGAGCTATTCATTTGCATAGCGTCAAAATTGGGAATAGCCCACTTATGCTGAAATCAGCAATTGCGATTTTAGATACTGGGAGCAGTTTGATTTATGCACCTAATGCAGAAGTTCTTCAAATTATGATTGACATAGGAAATGCTGGAAATTGCTATCAGCTATATGGAATGCTTGTTTGTGGATGCGGGGAAAAGAATCCATTGAGCAGCTATCCTGTGATCACTTTAAAGTTAGGGGCACATTTATATAGTTTGCTGCCTGAATATTATTTTTGAAAATATGAAGATCGATGCACTTTATTGATAATGAGCTTTAATAAAGGAAATTTTTGATTGCTTGGAGATGTTTTTTTAAGAAGATATTATACAATTTTTGACATGGAAAATTCAAGGGTAGGGTTTGTGCCTTCCATCAACAATTTATATAAAAATTCAGATACCAAAAGCATATGAGATTATTGAATAGTAATTATTTGTATAATAGGTTTTATCACAGCAGTCATAGGGAGCTTTATTTGCTATAAAAATTGCAAAAGAAGTCATCAAAACGTTCATGAGTTTTAAAATGTTTTAATATATTAATAAATTGTTTTGGATATCTATGATAAAAGAATTTATTAACTAATAATAAAAAACTATTAAATTGTACTAGAGGGTAGCACATTTTTAATTGCCTATACAATGATAAATCGCAATTATTATCTAGTCAATAAATTTGATTGATACAATTTTTTGTTATTTTTACAAATATTTAGATTTTTATAAAAATATTAGTAAAATTCTAGATTAAACCCATTTATTTCATTAAATTCCAAAAATTATATTTACAATTCTAATAAAAGATTAATGCATCAACAATATATAGGTGAATAATAAAATATGATAAATGTCCATGCTATTATCCAGCATCATAATATATGTCTTTTTCATCAATTTTTGAACGATTAAGAAGGATATTTTTGCTGGCACCTTATGTTTCCAAAGTTTTTTGTATTATCTTATGATTGAAATCTGGATTAAATATTTCTCTCCTTAAGTAATTATATATTTAATTATTTCAGGAGAAGAAAGATTTTGGCTTCCATTTCTTTTGATTTGTTGCCAATTTATTGCATATATTCCCTTTCTTTATTCTTCCACTTTTATTCAAATCATTGGTTTTGCTTAATAAATGACTAATACCAAATTTCCTTTGCCTCTGAAAGCCTCATTGTGTTGTCTGCTTCTTGTTCTTGCTTCTATTTTGCCTTTGGCAAATTCGGCTCTATCTGGGTCCGATGTTGTGTTGTCTTATGAGCATGGAGGAGGCTCTGCTATTTCTATGTCTCCAGAAACATGAACGATAAATGCAGATACCTTGACATACAGCCCAAGTGCAACTGCTAGCAACCTTAGCTGTTCAACCATCTCAAATACAAATTACGCCAATACTACACCAGCGAAAACTTGTGTATCAAATACAAGCTTTTCTTACACGTTAACGATCACTACTGGCGATTCAAGTTATGTCTTAATTCTGGGATTTTGCAATGATTCATCTGCAACAAGGCAGTTTGATATTAAAATAGCAGGAACAACCATTTTTAACAACTTTGATGCAAAATCTTATGTGAGTCAATGTAATGTTATTGAAACCTATACTCTCTTTACATTGTCAAACTCAGGAACGAAAATTACAATAAATAGTTCAACAATAACTCTCACAACCGCTAATGCAGTTACAATCTGACTTGGAAATGGCAATGGACAAAACCCTCAGATTAATTATACCATTTTGGTCAAAGGAGATTGCTCCAAAGCAAATTATTGCAATATGTGTAACGATCAATTATGTACGACCTGCAATGTGGCCACCAGAGTCTGCTCGACTTGCATGTCTGGAACAAGCTTAGTCAATTCCAAATGCTCCTGCATTACAAAATATTATTATAATTTCTCAGCATCAGCATGCCAGCTTTGTGATCAAATCTGTTCTACATGTGCTGGTGGAGGAGTCTTTGCTTGCACAACCTGCACATCAACTTCTTATTATTTAATTGATAGCATATGCTTATATGGCTGTCCTTATGGCTATTCAGGATCGACGTGTAATACAAGCCCAACGAGTTCAGTAATTAATGTAAACTTCAATCAAGATTTTGCAGGAAGCTATGGGATTTTTAACACTGGAACAAGTACTTCTACTTACCAGTTTTTTGTAAGCCCTGATAGTGTTGATCCCATCCCTTCATATTTGCAAGGTTTCTATTTTTCTAGTTCCAACTCTGGCTATTACTTGGCTTCAAGCTCAACTCTTTGGCTTTCTCATACTTTTTCTATTTCTTTATGGGCGTATACATATTTTAGTAGTTTAATAGCTTTAAATATAAGGGGGTGTTGGTAAGCCACTCAAAATTCCTAAGTTAAATTTAAAATATTAATTAGATAATTAAAATAATTCAATAAATTAATATTTATAAATATTTTTGATATATCAATGTTAAAATTATTCATTTACTTTCTTAACGTTTAAAAAATATTCTGTCAACAATATGGAGGTGAATTATAAAATTGGGAAATTAAATCAAGTTAAGCTATCCTAGCTCTTTCATGAAGAAATATGCTTTCACTTAGGCTTTTTTTAAGTATTGATTTAGATTATTGCGATTTCAGTTGACTTTATATTTGAATGAAATAAAGTCCATACTACAGGTGAAATAAACAGATATTTGTTCATTTATATCAAAGTGGATTCTTGGGACTATCTTTCCTATTTTTGTACATTTAATTAGTCCAAATAGGAGTTTGAGCATTACCATTTTTCGAAAAATTTCTTAACTCGTAATCCATCTTAATAATTTCACTGTTTATTGTGAAGACATCTTTTAAAAATTAATAATGGTAAATCTCAATGCTTCTTTTTCTCTCCGACTATCGTTATGATTTTTGCTTTTTTATGTCCTCACATTTTTGCCTTTAGTAGACTCATCACTAAGTGCTTCTGATGTTGTATTGTCTGTGGAAAATGGAGGAACATCAGCAGTAACTATGAGTCCAGAAACGTGGACAATTACTGCAGACAGTGCCTCAAATTATAATCCAAGTGTCACTTTTGATTCTTCAACCTGCGCTTCAGTCGGGAATACAAACTATAGCAATACCAATGCATTAAAAACTCGTGCAAGGAATTCATCTATCAACCTTTCATTAGTAATCACAACAGGCGATTCAAGCTATGTTTTGATTCTTGGATTTTGTGATGACGGAACAAGGACTTTCAACGTAGTAGTAGCTGGAGTATCAATATATCCAAATTTTAGTCCTGGAACTCTTGTTGGAACTTGTAAAGTCATCGAGATCTATACTCAATTTACAGTATCTAATTCGGGAACGAAAATTACAATTAGTGGTTCAACCTATACACTTAGTACCACAAATACAATCGTGGTTGCACTTTCAAATGGGAACAACGGAGTGGGCCAAGCTCCAATTATTAATTACACTATTTTGGTAAAAGGAGACTGTTCTAAAGCCAACTATTGCTCAATGTGCAATGACCAACTTTGCGCAACATGCAATGTGGCAACTAGGGTTTGCTCAACCTGCATTTCTGGAGCTAGTTTGTCAGGATCTCTATGTGCTTGTCCTGCTAATAACTATTATAATTCTGCAGTTCCTGCCTGCCAAATTTGCGATACTCTTTGCTCTACTTGTATTGGTGGAGGAGTTTTTGCTTGCTCAGCCTGCACTTCAGCCTCTTACTATTTAATAAATACTGTATGCTTATATGGTTGCCCTTATGGCTATACAGGATCGACATGCAATACAAGTCCAACGAGTTCTGTTGTTAATGTAAACTTTAATCAAGATTTTGCAGGAAGCTATGGGATTTTTAACACTGGAACAAGTGCTTCTACTTATCAATTCTTTGTGAGCCCTGATAGCGTTGATCCGATACCTTCATATTTGCAAGGATTCTATTTCTCCAGCACAAGTCCTGGCTATTATTTGGCTTCAAGCTCATCACTTTGGCTTTCTCACACTTTTTCTATTGCCTTATGGGCCTATTCTATATCTACAAGTAATGATTTAGTGGGAAAAGGCACTTTAGGCTCTTGCATACTGAGAATCCAAGGATCAGGAGCTATGACTGTGACTCTGCAAAGTCCATCATTGACGACCACATCAATAACCTCTAATACATTGAGCATAACAACGGGAGTTTGAATTTTATTTTCTTATACAGTAGTATACTCATCTTATTCTACTACTATCACTCCTTACCAAAATAATGTAGCCGTCACTGGCACAACAAGCTCAGGATATGTCTATAGAGAATCAGCTGCCTCAACACTTTATATTGGCCAAGGAAATAGTTACTTCAGTGGGTTTATATACAATTTTAAACTCTGGAATACAAATTATGCCCCTTTTACTACTGAATATTCAGGTACAGAGCTTTGCACCTCAGGTGGAAGTGCCTGCTTTGGGACATGTACCTTTGGCAATTATTATGATACAACTGCCTCCCAGTGTAAGTCTTGCTCAAGCTGTAGTAAAGGATGTACTCGTGCTTCCTCTTGCAATATCTGCTATGATCCTTTATGCTCTGTCTGTACTGGTTTTGGGTCAGGAAAATGCAGTACATGCGTGACAAATGCGTCTAAAACATCTACAACAGACTGTGCTTGCAATAGTGGTTATTACTTATCCGATCCTTTTACATGCACTGCATGCTATTCAGGCTGTTCTGTATGCACAGGGACGAGTTATTATCAATGCACTGCATGTTTGTCAACTAAATATTTCCTTTCTATTATGTGCTTGAGCTATTGCCCAACTGGATATACCCAAGATTCCATGAATAATTTATGCACACTTTCAACGACCAATATAATTTCAGTAGCTTTACAAGATTTGATTTATTTAGGAACTGTGAGCAGTTTTACAGTAGGATCATCAAGCACAAATGCATATCCGACTTTTGATGCTGGTAGTGATCCTATCCCATCAATTTACAGAGGGTATTATTTTACAAATGCTTATTATATGACTTATAGCTCTATTATCATTACTCCTTATTTTACTGTGACAATTTGGGTGAAGCCTACAGCTTCAGGATATTTGTTGCTGAAATTTGATGGTTCTTCAAATTCGATGTTTGCGCTCTCATTTACAGCTGCAGGGTATGCATCGCTTGCTTTACGCCTTCAAGATGCCTCAACAGTCACTTCAACTGGGTTAGCAAGTGTATTTGGAGGATGGCATAATATTGCCTTTACCGGAGATATTTCTAGTGGTAAAACAGTCATTAAATTTTATACAGATGGCAATCTAATTGGCGGTACTTCGACTGCCACATCAACAAATGTTTCTCCATTTATAGATTCTTCTACTGGGACTTTATATGTAGGGTCTCAGTCAGGTTCCAATGGATTTACCGGCTTTTTATGGAGCTTTAAGTTTCTCAATGGCAACTCTTATCAGAATAACGATTGGATTACAAGTGGCTGCAATTCAGCATGCTCAACTTGCCCATCAGAAAAAATGTGTCCTGACAGTTGCAGTTTTGGATATTTTTATTCAGGATCAGGATGCACTCAATGCAGTGGATGTGGAAATTATGGGTGTAGGAGCACTGATACTTGTAGGCTTTGCCAAACTAAAGAATGCCTTGCCTGTACCACATTTGATGGGACTTGCACTTCTTGCATTACTAATGCGTCTCAGAGCGGATCAGCATGTGCTTGCAATACAAATGCATTTTGAAAAGCGTCGACTGCGACATGTGAATTGTGTGATAATAAATGCTCAACATGTGCTGGGACGTATTATTTCTTATGTTCTGCTTGCTCTTCAGGAACAATAGTAGGCAATGTGTGCTTAAATGGCTGTCCTCAAGGATATGCCACAGGTCCATGCTCAAGCACGACATCAGCAATATTTCAAGTGCCATTTGATACTTCATTTTCAGGAACATACTCATCTTACTTCCAAACATCAAGTTCATCAACAACATACCAGTTTTTCAATACTCCAGACACTTTAGATCCGGTTCCTGCATATAAGCGAGGTCTCTATTTTTCAGGAGGACAATATTTAATGACCAATACCAATATTTTACTAAGCAATAACGTATCAATGGGTTTATGGATTTATGTGATTTCTGCTGGAGACATTCTTCAAAAATCTCCTGGAATTACGTTCAGTTCTTCAGGTGTTTTGACAGTCACTCTAGAAAATCCATCACTTACTACAAGCTCTCTTTCAACGACTGCTCTAACAGCATTTTCTGGCTGAACTTATGTATCATTTTCTATTTCTTTTTCAAATGGCGACTCTTCAATAGCGACTTACTTGAACGGGGCAGCAGGAAGCACAGCCAGCTCTACAACAAATATCTACAGAGACACTTCAAATATTTTATATATTGGGAAAAGTACAAATAGCTATTTTACTGGGTTTATTTACTATTTCACTTTATGAAATGCTGCTATTTTTACTTTTACTTCAAGTTTATCAATTCCATGCTCATCAAGTTCAAGTCCTTATACCTCATGTCTTTGGTCTTGTTCAATAAGTCAATATTACAGCTCATCATGCACTGCCTGTAGTGATGGATCAGGAGGCAGCTGCTCATATGGATGTGTTCGAGCTTCATCTTGCAATATTTGCTATGATCCTCTTTGTAAGATCTGTACTAGTTTTAATTCAGGAGACTGCACAACATGCGTTGATAATGCTTCTGGAGGAGGGGCTACAGCCTGCTATTGCAATACAAACTATATATCCAGTGGATTTGCTTGTGTATGGGCGTGCACAACAGGGTGTGCTGGATGTTCTGGGACTCAATATTACCAATGCACTTCATGCAACAGTGGCTACTATTTTTTAAATGGGCTCTGCTTACTAGCTTGCCCAACAGGCTATACAGCCAATCCAAGCCCATCTAACTCATGCACTCAATCATCTGCAACCATATATTCTATAGCTCTTCAAGATATCATTAAGCTTAGTTCTACTGACTCAAGCATAATAATTGGCTCTACAAATTCTAATACTTATCCTACATTTGAAACAGGTGATCCTATCCCTAGTATATATCGAGGCTATTACTTTACCAGCTCTTCAACCATTACATTAAGTAGTGCTAAGCTGTATCCGTTTTATTCAATAACAATGTGGGTAAGAGAAAAAGCTGATGGGAAATTGCTATCTCAATCTGATGGGACAACCCAATTTATCAATATCTCATTTTCATCAGGAAAAGTTTCAATTGTCCTCATATTAGAAGACTCTTCGACAGTCACTTTAACTGATTCAGCCACTATTTTTACAGGAACTTGGCATAACGTTGCTTTTGAAGGAAACTTAAATAGTGGAAAAACAAAAATTTCTTATTATTTGGATGGAGTCTTAGTCTCAACCCAAAGTTCTACTAACTCAAAAATGCTGATTGACACTGGCACCTTGTATATTGGGAAATATTCGGGAACAGACGGATTTGTTGGGTTTTTATGAAGCCTGAAAATTTTCAATGAAAATGGCCATTATCTGGATGAATGAATTACTTCTGGGTGTCCAGCAAGCTGCTCTACTGGATGTCCTTCAGAAAAACTCTGCCCAGACAACTGCGAATTTGGGTACTACTATGATACTTCCTATGCATCATGCAAGCAGTGTGATTCTTCACAAAACTGTGGAGGAAGCTATGGCTGTCGAAGTCTCTTAACCTGCCGCTTATGCAAAGCGAAAGAATGCTCAGCATGTTCTGCCTTTGATAGTGCTTGCACTGGGTGCATAACTAATGCTTATATTCCTTCAGGAAATGATGCATGCCAATGCAATCTAAATGCTTTTTGGATCCAATCTTCACAAACCTGTGAAATCTGTGACAGTCTTTGTGATGACTGTGCTGAGACTTATTACCACGAATGCACTCAATGCAGCAGCTCAGCAATTGCTGTTGATACTGTGTGTTTGCATGAATGCCCCACTGGCTATACTTATTCATCCCCAACATGCACAATTTCTACTTCCTCTATTGTTGACCAGTCTTTTAATCAAGATTGGGGAGGGGTTTATGGCATTTTTCAGACATCTTCATCAGCAGCTTCTTATTATTTTTCTACAACTGTGGACACACAAGATCCTGTGCCTGTCTATAGCAGAGGACTTTATTTTGCAAGCGGAAAATATTTGATATCTACCACAAATATATATTTGGCTCACTATTTTTCTGTAGGGTTGTGGGTATATGTGATTACAGCAGGAGATCTTTTCCAGAAAAACAGCAGGGTTATATTGAATTCTTCAGGATCAGCTACAATTGTATTGGAGCAGCCTTTGACTACAAGTTCTACAGTTTCAGCGACTTCTGCATCTTTAACCTTTACTGGGTGGGTTTATTTGTCGTTGACAGTTTCCTATTCACAAGGCACCACTACTATTCAAACTCGTTATAACACTAATAATGGCGTTGCTTCATCCAGCACAAATAACATATTTAGAGATGTGTCTAGTGACGTTGTTTATATTGGTAAAAGCACGAGTTCTTCCACTTTTGCAGGGTATATATATACCATTACTATATGGAATACAGCTGTCATGGATTTTTCAACACAGCTTAGTTTAAGCACTTCATCTTTATGGTCTTGCAGCTTTAGTCAATACTATGATGGCTCAGCCTGTCAAAGCTGTGGAAGTTCTTGCTCACTTGGATGCAGAAGAGCTCAATCTTGCAATTATTGCGATGATATTTTATGTAAAACCTGCTCAGGATTTTCCTCAAGTGAATGCTCTGTATGCGTTGATAATGCAAGCGGCCCTGGAACAGGCTGCACTTGTGACCCAGGCTGGAAACCATCTTCTATAGGCGATACCTGCATTAATGATTGCAAAACAGGATGCGCGACCTGTACATCTTCTGCTTATTATGATTGTAATTCCTGCAGCTCTGGATATTATTTTCTGTCTAACATGTGCTTGACTGCATGCCCAACAGGCTATACAGCAGATTCTACACATGTTTGCACCTGGAATAGTGATAGTGCTTTATCATTATCCTTACAGAATTTAATTTACCTTGATACAGTAAGCTCAGTGCAAGTCGGATCTTCAAATTCTAACACATATCCTTCCTGGGACTCAAGCGACCCAATTCCTTCTATTAGTCGTGGGTATTATTTTACTAATGGCAAGTATATGGATGCTGGCTACTTCATGCTAAGTCCATTTTATACTATTACTATATGGGTAAAGCCTATTGGTTTAGGATATTTGATGGTGAAATTAGATGGAACCACAGAAATGTTTGGAATTCATTTTGATACAAATGGGTATTCAATAGTTGAAGCTACTTTGAATGATGGCTCAAGTGTTTCATTGACAAGCTCATCATCATTATTTGGCAGTTGGCATAATTTAGCTTATACAGGAAATATTGTAACTGGATACACCACAATTTCTTTCTACTTGGATGGGGCTAGTGTGCCACAAGTTCAAACTTCTCTTTCTGTCAAGCCATTTATTGACTCAGGATCATTAATATTTGGATATTCTTCAGTTTCAGACAGCTTCCAAGGCTTCTTATGAAGTGTGAAAATCTACAATAAAAATACTTACCAAGCATCGGAGTGAATAACATCGGGCTGTCCTTCATCCTGCAGCTCAGGGTGCCCTTCAGAGCAGCTTTGTCCTGACTCTTGTTCGTTTGGTGAATATTATGATAGTGGCTGCACTGCTTGTGATAGTACATTTTCGTGCTCTTATGGGTGTAGAAGTTGGGATACATGCAGACTTTGTAAGGCAAAAGAATGCGATATTTGTACTACCTTCACTGGGGATTGCACTCATTGTATAACTAATGCTGAGATCGTAACAGGAAACACTTGTGCTTGCAAGGACGTAGCGTTTTGGATTCATTCATCGCAGTCTTGTGAGCTTTGTGACGGTCTTTGCACCAAATGCTTAGGATCTTATTACTTTGAGTGCCAAACTTGTATTACAGGAGCACAAAAGGTTGACAATATTTGTTTGCATGCTTGCC
>CATKHM010000550.1:0-17131 GCA_949751825.1 Blepharisma undulans
CCCTAACACCCTAACACCCTAACACCCTAACACCCTAACACCCTAACACCCTAACACCCTAACACCCTAACACCCTAACACCCTAACACCCTAACACCCTAGTGGGTAATTCTTCATGAAAATGGTAATACGTTCCAAAATACTTCATGTTTAATCTGATTATAAAAAGTTTGCTTGAACTATCTTAAAAAGCTCTCTTTAAAATAAGCTTTCTCAATCGTGACACCCATCTGAGACTAATTTTTTTTGCCTATTTATCTCTGGTTCAATTTCACTCATATCTATTTCTCCTTCACTTTCATTAGCTCTTAGCTCATTGCTTTCGTCTTCACTCCCTTCCTCTTCACTAATCTCTTGCAGCGTAAAGTCGTATGCCTTTCTCTTTCAGAGCCAAGAACACTGCTTGTCTGGCATCTGATTAAGTTTTTGAATTTCATAGCTGCTGGCTGAAATTCCAACTCCAGCTTCTAATTCTGAAAATAACATTTATGAATATGTCAGCCATTGTATATGCTGGATCAAAAGGTTTTGGACGATTATTTTGTCTCCTTCATAATGTGCAAAAGCGAAAACATCTTTTCCCATTATTTGAAAACACATGACCTTTTTTTGGCTGTGGAATATTTTATCATCAAAGCCATCAGGTCGGTCACCAGTCAATTTGGTAAGAAAGGGATTTTTTCCCTAGATAAATTAGCATATGTAATCTATTAAAACTATATGATATAATCTTCATATGATAAATATAACAAAACATCATAGTATTTTATTA
Organism: Blepharisma undulans; assembly: GCA_949751825.1. Taxonomy (NCBI): domain Eukaryota; phylum Ciliophora; class Heterotrichea; order Heterotrichida; family Blepharismidae; genus Blepharisma; species Blepharisma undulans. The sequence goes on from CATKHM010000550.1 coordinate 773, forward strand.
GATAGAACTCAAAACTTCAAATAGACTTAATTTTAAGCTAAATCCTGCAGATAAAGCCTCCTATAGCGACATAGGCACCCAAAAATTGCGAAATCAAATTTCGCCTGACCATCTAATAAAACTTCAAGAGCTAAGATCTGAAGAGTCATCACTTTTGAGAGGAACCAACAATGCCAAAACATAACAAAAATTCAGGGAGAACAGTTTTTTTATAGCAGTAATTCTATTCTAACCCAGAACTCAATGAAGCTTTTCAAGAATATATAAAATCATATCATAAATTCACATCTCTTTATCTTTTTATCAACAGTTATAGCAGAGAAAATGAAGCTGATTTTATTGATAAAGGACGGGAATTGTATATTTATGATACTGAAAGTGCATAAGCAGAAATGAAAATCTTGGAGACGTCAGAACTGTTGGATATCTCCACAAAATTTGTTGTACTTCCTAATAGCGAAATATTTTGTTTTAGTAACCACATTTATCCACCTTATGGGCCAGCATGGATAATCAATTCTGATTATAGAGTTCGTAGACAATCATCTGGACCGTGCTGTTGAGGCTTATCAGCTATGCTTAGTTGGACTGAATTAAACTATGATAATGAATTTAATCAATTTACTTAAAGCATTCAAGAAAAATATATATATTTATTTCAATAGAAGTGTCTATTGCTTTGGTGGACAAGATAGATTTGCCGACGAACCAGAAGAATCGAGTAGATTCGATTTAATTCAATTATCTAATATGCCAGTGGGCGGCCTCCACTATATGGCTGTGATATTTAATAAGAATATTTTGATGTCTTGGATCGTGAGTCAGCGTATTCTTTTATATTCAATATAAATTGACTCTTTCTCGATAATCCTTTATGAATTTGCTCAAGAAACAATAAAGGTTCTAATAAATGCAGAAAAAAGACTATATCTGATTGAAAGCTATAATGGATCAATCTATGAAAGTGAAGATGAATACTCTTGGGTAAAAGTTGGAGATTCACTGATAGGTTCTACGCAAGCTGTTTTGAATTGGGTTTTATAAATTATAGAATTATTTTGTTTACTTTAAATAAAAAAAGAAGGGATTCATTTTAAAATAGTGTAAAGGAATAAGTAAGAGTGCAAGCAAATAAAAAAATTATTAAAATAATGAAATTATAAAAAATAAATAATGTGAAATCAAATATAAGATTTATAAAGGCATTAGCAAATTCAAATTAAATATGCGCTAGCTTATAATAACTGATATGCTCTATTGGTTAATTCTGACGCATTAGGCTATTACAAGTTTAGCTTGAATGAAAAAGTTATGACAACAAATAAATCATGAACATAAACAATTCATAAATCTTTAGAATTTAACGCATATTTCTTAGAATATCCCTTCCAATTAAAGTATTATCGAAATTCAATCAATTAATTAATTAGACTTTTTGTAATTACTCTTTTACAAGCGATTTTAATCATAAGCCATTTACCTAGAATATTCATGCTCCATTAGGCTTCAAATAGTAAGTGGAATTTTTGAAAAAACCAACAAATGCAAAATGAATGATTAATTGGAATAAATTTTCTTGAAAATCAAAGCTTTAAAAATTTTCAAAGCAGCATTTTCCATAAATAGATTAAATGCTATTTCAATTTTTAATCTTAAATTTGAGGTAAGTCTCTATATTTTCTTCAGCAATAGTTCAACTCCTTATCATTTTATAAACCTCTTTTTGCTTTTGCAATTTTCAAAAATTGCTTTAAATCCATTTTAATATCAAGCGATTTTTCATCTTAATTCGGAAAGTTTTTAATACTGGGTTTATTTCTCTGGAGCTAGCGCTATCAAAAGTAATCTTCAAGCATGATAAAGATGATTCTACTATTATATTTGCTCATATCTAAAGTTTGCACATGATAGCTCAAATCAAACGAAGATGTAATGATTATCACTGTTGAATTCGGCCTGCCTTTCTATCCTTTCCCAAGAGACCAAAAGTCAAAGGTAAACTTCAAATGACCAATATAACTCAGAACCAAATTAATTTTCAAGAATTTCCAACTTTGGTTGAAAATACTTTATTTAAGAAGAGCTTGGGAGTTACCACTAAAAAGTGAAAATTTGACTCTAAAATTCAAATTAAGCAACTTAACTAAGGAAATCTACTTACCATAATAATCTCAGCAATTTGCTCTACATATTTCAAAGCCTAACTTAATTATCTAAGCCTAAAGTTTTAACTGGTTTTTGCCATTTCATAACGCAAGCATATATTTTCCAAGTTTTTAAATGCCTCATAATAATAATGGTTCAAGTAATCATAAGCCTTCTCATGCTTAACTTCCAGGCATATGCCTTAACAGATCCTCCTTGACTCCCCAAAACCCCTCCAGTAAGCCTAAATGCCAACTCAACCTCCCTCTTTTCAGATCCTCTCCTCCCTTTTAAGTCTCAGCGCAACCTGACATTATCAAGTTTTGAAAATTTCCAAAAACCCTCTAGAAGCCTCACATCCTGCATAAGCGGTCAATCTTTATGTGCAACCTGCGATCCAACCAATACCTTTTGCCTCAAATGTCAGGATCCTACCTATCTTCCAAATACTACTGGCGGTTGTTCAGCTGCTGTATTATCTTCCTGCGGCTCTGTCTCATCTTCAACTCATTTATGTCCTAATTGCTTATCTGGCTACTACACGGATTGCATGCAGCCCTGTACTAGTCCAACCATTTTGCCAAGTTGCGAGAATTACACTGGTAGTGGATTTTGCACAAAATGTAATTTTGGGTTTTTCATGAATGAGCATGGTAGTTGCCAGTCCTGTGGCTCAGGTTGTGCTCAGTGCGCTGAAGACCCTGCTATAAGATCTTGTGCACAAGGATACTATGATGACGGTGTGGGGTGCACGAAATGCCCGGAAAACTGCAAAAGATGCTCTAGTTCAGGTTGTTATGAATGCTACCCAGGCTATACCCGTGATTATGAAGATTCTACCTGCCATGCGACATCGCTGAAATACTGCTCTAAAACTTGATTTCCATATGACATATGCTCAAATTGCTTTTCGGACAACGGTAAAAATTATAAGGATGCGGCGGGTTTCTGCCATAGATGCATTGATGATTTTCCAAACTGTGAGCAGTGTACTAGTTTGAGTTTTTGTAGCGTCTGTGTATCAGGATTCTATGTTTCGGGTGATGGAAAGCAATGCATTCCATGCAGTAGCTGGTCTCAATACTGTGCAACTTGTAGTAGTACTGGTTGCTCGTCATGTGTGGACAACTATGTAAATGATGGATATGGAAATTGCATACAATCAAGCCTTGACAACTGCTTAGTACTTCAGTCAGCAACGATTTGTTTACTCTGCAAAGACAACTTCGTTAGAGACGAATGGGTGGATGTTGGCAAATGCAAACCTTGCAGCTACTTTATGCCAAATTGTAAGATTTGCAGTCGTTCAGATTTTTGTAGCGAATGTGAAGCCGGTTATGTTTTTAAGGACACTAAAACTTGTGTGCTATCCCCATTCCAGCATTGCGATAAGACTTCGGATGGAACGACCTGTCTAGCCTGCTCATACGGCTATGACTATACCTGTGCTCTTACAACAGCTTCCATGGCCAGCTGCAAGCTTGCTTATCCTCATGGCAAATTCTGTTTGGAATGCAATAAAAATTATCATCTATCAACGGTTGGGACTTGTGCTTGTAACGCAAAAAATTGTGATACATGCAACCCAGATGATGGCAGCGAATGTTATACCTGCAATGTTGGCTATTATGAAGATACTTCCATGTGTTTTTATTTGATAGAAGGCTGTCTTTTCTGTTTGAATGAAAAAGTCTGCACTCAATGCATGTATGATGGATATTACTTTGATGGCACCAAATGTAGTAAACCTTGTTCTGATGGTCAGTATCTGTCAAATGGAGGTTGCAAGGCTTGCAGCATTAATTTTCCATATTGTGTAAAATGCAATGATGGAACTGCTTGTTTGGCATGCAACTATAACTATAGTCTTGATGAAGATGGGGTCTGCACGTATTCAGGCATACAAAATTGCTACTCTGTCAAGAAAGCGACTCCAAATGTATGTGATAAATGCAGCTCTGGCTGGGGTTCGACTGGAACTTCATGTGTTATATGCAGCAACTCATTTCCATTTTGCAAAGAATGTTCAAAAGATAAATGCACAAAATGCTATGATTCTTATTACTGAAATGGATTGTACTGTGCTCGATGTGCTCTTCAGGGGTGCATAGAGTGTTCTAGCTCAGGATGCATAAAATGCGATCCAATGTATTATTATCCCACTCCTGATCCTGCTCGTGGTTGCGTATTGGCGTTAATAAACAACTGTGATGAATACACTGACTGACTTCACTGCAAAACCCCTTCCGCTGGATACGCTACAGCTTGTGTAGCATGTGGAGCTAATAATGTAGCCAATTGTGAATGCACTAAAAGTAGCGGATATCAATGTGTTAAGTGTAAAAATGGATACAAGCTTACAGAATATTTTAATTGTGTGTGCTCAGTCGCAAATTGTTTGGCATGCAGCACTGATGATGGAAGCATTTGCAATGATTGTGGTCAATATATACTTAGTGAAGACAAAAAATTATGCTATGCCTGTAGTGATGGGTGTAAAACATGTTCGGGTCCTGGAGCTGACGAGTGTGGATCTTGCAAAGATGACATTACCGGATTGAAATTTAATCCTCGATCAGATAATCCTTCATTAGGGTCTTGCGTGTGCGATCCCGGATACTTCTTATTCACCAACACATTAACCCCTAATTGTCAGTTATGCTATGGCACATGTTCAACTTGCTTAGACACAAACGCTTCAAGCTGTTTAACTTGCAAGACAGGCGGCACTTTAGTACCTATTACAGCAAACGGAGCAGGCCAATGCAAATGCAATGATGAATACTATCTGGACACCACGAATAATATGTGCGAACCCTGTGATTCTAGCTGCTCAACCTGTGAGACTTTTGCTGAAAATTGTTCATCATGCAAATTACCAGAAATGATTTATAATGCAAATGATTCTCCGAAAAGTTGCAAATGCCCAGGCGCAACTTTCTTTTCGGGTCAAAAGTGTGAAAATTGCTACCCTTCATGCGCTACCTGCATGGGAGCGAATTATTATGACTGTAAAACATGTAAAGATCCATTAATGAATGCACCAGAAGGCATTGGCCCTTGCAACTGCCCTAATCTATATTATGCGGACTCAACAGGAGCTTGCAAACTTTGCAATAAACCATGCAAATATTGTCAAGATGCTGGCACTGATAAATGCACATTATGCTATGATGGTATGTCGCCATCAGCTGAGTCAGCTACATTTAGTTGTGTTTGCACTCAAGGATACAGTTACGATGGAAATATTGGCTGTACTAACTGTTATGAAACTTGTAAAACTTGCTCAGGAGATGGTTCTTCAAGCTGCATTACCTGCAAATATTCCAGTGATATAATGACTTTGACACCTCCAGGGACTTGCATTTGCAATTCTGGAACGTACTGGGACTCTGGTTCTGATCCGAAGAGCTGTAAAGCATGTGATAACACGTGTCAAACTTGTTCAAGTGGAGGGACTAGTGGCTGTGATATTTGCAAAAGCCCAATGACTAAATCTGCTTCAACTGGCAACTGCGAATGTAGTTCTAAGCATTACTGGGACGATTCTTCTTCTAGTTGCAAATCCTGTGATGCTAACTGTGCTGAATGCAAGACAAGCTCTAATAAGTGTTCAGCCTGTGTTGATTCGACTTTGTCAGTTACCCCAACATGCAATTGCCCAGCTAATGCATCACTCCAAGGAAAGAATTGTGTTTGTAACCCTGGCTATTTCTTTGATTCAAATAATGTCTGCACTGCTTGCAATCCTAAATGTGCCACATGCCAAACAACTGCTTCAAACTGTTTAACATGCGCTGATAAAATTCATACGTCAACCACTCTTCTTTGTAATTGTCCAACTCATGGATCACTTAAATCATCATCTCAAGGAATGACTTGCGTGTGCGATCCTGGATATTATTTTAGCTCAGATCTTATCTGTTCTCCTTGCGATGCTAAATGTGCTACATGTGAAACAAATTCTTCTAATTGTGGAGTGTGTATTGACCTTATTAATATGTCTGGTGCTCCACATTGCACTTGTCAAGCTGGTTTATTGCTCAAAGGAAGCAAGTGTGCTTGCAATGACGGCTTCTTCCTTAACGCAAACAATGTCTGCACTGCTTGTGATCCGTCTTGTGAAACTTGCTCTAGCCTGGGAGCTGATAAATGCGACAGCTGCAAATCTTCAATGACGAAATCTTCAGCGAGCGGTCCAAGCACTTGCATCTGTGCAGTAGGATTTTACTTGGACACAGGCGCATGCCAGCCTTGTGATAAAAATTGCAAATCATGTGATACTTCAAAATCAAACTGCCTCCAATGCATTGATAATACACATATGCCATCAACTCCAGCATGCATATGTCCAATTAATTCTACTCTTAAAGGTTCTTCATGCACTCCTGATATTGGGTACTACTTTGTCCCTGAAAATCCAACATCAACTGCTGCATGCGATCCGAAATGCTCCACATGCTCTACGTCGTCTTCAAGCTGTGTCTTATGCAAAGACGCAATTCACATGTCCGCAGCTCCTATCTGCGACTGTCCATCTAACTCGAAGTTTAGCTCTGGATTATGCGTTCCCGATGATGGCTTTTATTTCAGTTCAAATCAGGCTACTTCTAAATGTGTTAAGCCTTGCAAATATTGCACTTCGGCTACTTCTTGCACCAGCTGCACTGGAACTTATAACAAAGTTGGATCAGGAGCTTGCAATTCTTGTGATATTGCAAATACAGTTTATGATTCTAATTCATATGACTGTGTATGTGCAAGTGGATATGCTGGAACACCTGGGAATTGCTATAAATGTATTGATAATTGTGTGTCATGCACTGATGGGATTTCTTGCCAGCAATGCAAAACTGGGTACTATAACAATAACAATATTCAGTGTAAAATTTGTCAATCCCCTTGCAAAGAATGTTCGAGTGCTGCTATATGTTTGACATGTCTGGATCCATCAATGGCCATTAACCAGCAAGGCACATGTGTTTGCAAGGATGAAAATGCGAGTCTTGATTTGACGACAAACCTTTGCAAATGTAATGATTATTATTACTTAAATCTTGGAGCTTGCACAAATTGTCCTGGGCTTTGCAAACGATGCTCTTCAAATACTTTATGCACCTCCTGTATAGATAACGCATCAGTTGATGCTACTAACTTATGCTCTTGCAGCAGCGGGTATGGAAGATCTCTAAATTTATGCATTCCTTGCAAAACTGGATGCGCTATCTGTACAAAAACGATTGAAACCTGCAATACTTGTGTGAGCCATGCTTCTACGAACTCAGATGGGACTTGCAGCTGTTTGACTGGATTTTATTGGAAAAGTACCAAATGTGTAGCTTACTGCAATAGTTTATGCACTGCTTGCAGCGATGATGATGGGACCATATGTTCATCTTGTATAGTGACTGCAGAATTATCGAAGACAAAGTGCTCTTGCACAGCTTTTTCTACGTATGATTCTGCCTCAAGCTTATGCGTATGTAACAGTGGATACACAATGGTTAGCAATAAATGTATAGCTTGCAAAAAATATTTGGCTTTGTCAGATGTGACTGATGGCTACTATGATGCCTACTTCGCAACAATTACTGTCACTTTTGGAGTAGGTATTGATACGACAGTAAGTGCCGCATGCGCTAATACGATTGATTGGCAAAGTGTAAATAAATTGGGAACTGGAGCTAGCTGCGCATGGTCAGGATCAAATAAGCTGAAAATCACACTTGGAAAAAGCTTCACTATAAGACTAGAAACTTTATATTTACTGGGGACTAATATAGTCAAAGCCACAGGCACTTGCAGCCTAAATTATGTTCCACTTACTATAAATTTAAGGCAAACAGTAGACTATACTCCAACTGCAGTTATTTCTGGATCAACAAGTTATTCTCTGGATTGTGGAACTACTGCACTTACATACTCAGGCTCAAAATCGACTGGAAACTTTAACAATCCTTTTACTTATACATGGTCAGCTACAAGCACACCACAGAACTCAGGCGTCACTTCCTATATTGTAACCCAGACTTCATCTTCTGTAACCATCACAAAATTACTTTTTACCAGCAATACAGATGCTTCCTTAGTTGTCACTCTTACCGTAACAAATATATTCGGTGGCACTAATTCAGCATCACTCACCACAAGTATTAAAGCAGCGCCATCTCTTCAAGTCTTATTTGACTCAGGGACCTTTGACACCATGAAATCTTCGGATACAAGAACATATAAAGCCTCAGTCGGTGCATATTGTGATTCCAGTGTCTCAACAGTGACCTGGACTTGGAGCTATGTTGTCTTATCAGGAACTCCTTCTATTGATTCCTCATCAATTCTTTCTGCATCCCAACAGCAAAACAAACTCCTCATAAACTCAAATAAGCTTCCTGCTGGATACACTTACCAATTTAACGCTACTGCTGTCAGCCAAAGCTCAGCAGGACCATCTGTGTCAGGCTATTCATTATTAAGTATCACTGTCACTGCATCTCCACTGAAAATAAAGCTTTCCAAATCAAATAGTTTGGTCGCTTCATTGGACGGCTTTTCGATTAATGGAGATGGCTCTTATGATCCAGATAATTCTACTACTGTCTTAAGTTATCAGTGGTCATGCTTGTACTCTTCGAATTTATCAACTTGTATAGGAACTGACAATAAAGATTTAGTCTCTTCAGTCACCACCTCAAGCCTTTCTATTCCGCCAGGGAAAATGATACCAGGAGCTAGCTATGATCTGACTTTATTCATCAAATCAGGAGACAGAAACGCTTCAGCAACTGTCACAGTAGAAGTTTCGACCTCAACTGTGGCTTCATCTTCATCAATTCAAATTCCTTATACAATGACTAAAACATCTGCTGATGGCTACTATATAGTTACACCTTCAGTTACTATAGCGTCTGGCTCTACTATAAAATGGACATGTGATAGCTCCTCTATAGTAATTTCGCCTGATAATTTGTCTGTGATTTCTATCCCTCCAGGGGCTTTTGTAGAAGGAAATTCTTATAAATTCAATTTCATAGTGACTGAATCTGCAGGCAATACGATTTCATCATCTATTATTGTTGATATAAATAGAGGTGCTATTTGTGACGGAGTCTTAGATATTTCCCCTAATAGTGGGATTGCAATTAGCACACTCTTCACAATATCAATTGGTGGGTGCTATGATCAAGATGGAGAGGATTATCCGCTTACTTATAAATATGATGATGTCTGGAACAGTGTTGATTATGTACTGGGAACTTCTCAAGACAGCTCTATATCAACACATCTATTCGCAAGCACTAGTTTAATGACTATCAAGGTGTGCGACCAACTTTCAAGCTGCTCAAGCTATTCCAATAGCATTACTGTGAACAGTGCAAGGCGCTTATCACAAACTGACTATGCAAGTATATATGCTTCACAAACTTTGGACCCAGATAATATTCCAGCAGAAATCTCACTGATAGCTTCATCAGTTACAATTGATAATACTCTTTTCTCGCAAATGTGGAGTGACTTGAAATCATATGCATCATCTCAAACTACTATTTCTGCAACTTTGTACAAGAGCTTCTGTGCAGCTGTTTTAGCGCTTTCAAGCCAAACAGGATCTATGACAGCAAGTCTATATATGGACTTCATGAACTGGCTTATCGATATCCTAAGCACGCACTCAATCTCTATCAATACAGATGCGGCAAATATTTTGCAGATCGCTAAATCATTTTCAAAAAATTACTTAGAATTTGCAATTAAAAATGCTAATCAAGCAATGCCATATGAAACATATTTGTTGAATTCTGACAAGTTGTTGTCGGTTTTTATGGTTTATATAACAATTGATGATCTGCCTGGTCAAAACTCACTCCCTGCCTCTGATGCGGAATCTTATATTCAGCTTAATAAAGTCAGAGAATTTCCAACTACATTAAATGGCACAAGAAACACTTTTGGCTTCATAGATGTCACATTCCCGTCAAAAATTCCATTAGATGACACTTATATTATGAACTGCAAAGCAAATGTATTTAATGTGTCTGATGACTATTCACCCTGGTTTTCTCTAGGATATTCAGTTAGTGGCAGCTATCAAAATTATCAATATACAAATTCAAGTGATCAGTATCTTTCTTTCAGAGATGATAGATATCCAGTGAGCATTGTTCTGCCTTATTACAAAAATGCTACTCACGGTTTATCGTGCTACTATTACAATAACGAAACTCTTGTTTGGGAAATTAATGGCTGCATGATTATAAACCAAACTTCAGACACAATTACAGTCAATGTCACTCACTTTTCCTTGTTCAAGATTTCTGAATCTGACTTTGTCCCTTACGTCCCTCATGTTTATGATTCATCCTGTGGAGACAATTATGCCCCTATCATCATTATGATAGTCGGATTCTTCATAGGGTCTATCCTATTGGTAATTTCAGTTATTGTTGATAGGCATCATGTAAGGTTAGTAGAACTGAAGAGAAAAAGAAACACCTCTGAGCATGAGATTAATGATAATCTTGATGATGTAGCACCTTTACAATTAAATGAGGTTGAAAGTCTTGATGCAGGAAAGAAAGATGAGTGGCGCATGGAGATTGTAGACCATCAAGACAAGTCTGAGCAGCATTATAACTCAAAAAATGAAATTCAGACAAAAATTAAAAATCATGACGATAAAAATTCGCCAAAAGAGGAGGAGCCACACACTCCTAAAACCCCTCCTATAATTTTGAAAACGAAAGAAATAGAATATGATTTCCATTACTCACATAGAGGCAAAGCAACACTGCGTTTGCTGCTGGAAGGGCATTTGGCTCTTGGACTCATTTACTACAGAAAAGATTTACCAAGATGGAGACGAGTACTCATTTTATTGACAATTATTATTTTTGAATTACTATTAGAGGGCTGCTTACTTTCAGGTTTTGAAAATACTGATAAAGGTCAAGAAATGTCAACCAATTCAATATTTGATAACTACGAAGGGAACTTTCTTGGCTATACAGTACTAGCTGTTTTAATTGCTTGCAACCTAGAGCTTTTCTTGATTTTTTGCTTAGATGGTAAAAAAAGAAAAACAATTACAATTTTGGCTTCATTAATTGGTGGAGCCGTTCTTGTAGGATCAATTATTGGAATTGTGATTCTCAATGCTGATTTTTGCTTCAATTGGAGTGGATACTGGGCAGTGAGCTTCTTATGGGGAATTTTGATGGAACTTTTTGTGATCCAAGTTTGCTATATGCTTTGCAGATATATTGTGATGATGATCAGGTCCAAAGAAGACACTAAAACATCAAGACAAGTAACTCTTTAAATAAATCAATATCAGATCTTAAATAATCTTTAAAATGAATTTAGGTAATTTCATTAAGAATAATTAGAAAATTTAACAATAGAGAAAAAGAAGAAGAAATAAACAATATCACTAATTATGCTTCTAATCAGCATTTTCATATTTGAAAAAGAAGGGAAGGATAAAGAATTTTTTAATAAAAACAAGAGCGTGGAGATAGATAAATTATGAGATCAACAAATACTATAAAATTTGGAATATTAATAAAATATCAATTTAAAATATAAAAAATGATTTAAGAAGGAAGTATATCTATTTGCACATAATTTTTAATAATTATCACTGAAATCCTAAGAGCAGTGGCAATAAATCAAATATACTTACAGTGCAATAAAGTTAAATAAGATCCCATTATGAAATAATTAAATTTCTCCAGGTCCAAATCTCCTTGGCACTTGCAGGCTCAAAGGCGGATTGCAAAGCCTTCCTGATTTTCTGCATTCACTACACTCATCTGGCAAGTATTCATCTCCGAGTTCTGGTGGTAGTGCAGCAAAAAAAGTGCAGTCAGGCCTGTGATAATGATTTCCATGTGCAGTTGTAGGAGTCCTATAGCACGAGCATTCAAAGCAGAATTCTGCTCCACATTTTGGATTCATGCATGTTACACGACTGCATGCTTCATTCTTTATATATGGAACCTTGCATCCAGGGCACTGAGACACAACCTCTCCTGCTGCTTCTAAATTTATAATTCTCTCCATAAAATTTTCTTGACAAGCTCCTTGATGCCATTTCTGAGTGCAAGATGTGCAAAATTCATAATAACAATTTGTGCATGTTGCTTGCCTGAATTGGGGCTGCTCAAATTGCTGATGACAATTAGGGCAGCTGATGAGCCCTATATTTCTATTCAAGGAGAGATAATTAAACTTGTCCCACGACTCTTTGGATACAAGACTCTGGATTATAAGATCGCCGATTTCTCCATGACAACCTTCATGAGGGCATCTCTTAGCTTTTTCTATAGAATTTTCATTAATATTTGTCTCCAGCATTTGTCTTAGACATTCTTCACAAAAATAATGATCGCATGAAAGCCCCCTTAACTCGTTCAAAGGAAACATTTCACCGCATATTCCACATTCTCCTGCTACAATGCCTCCAGCTGTCTCGCTCGACTGTGCTTCTTGACGCTTCTGTTCTTTTTTAAGTCTTTTTCTCCTTTTTTTCTCTTTGCGTTTCCTTTTTTCTTCCATTCTTTGCTCCTTTTCTTGATTTCTCCTTTCCTCTTCAATTCTTTGCTCCTCTTCTTGAATTCTCCTTTCTTCTTCAATTCTTTGCTCCTCTTCTTGAATTCTCCTTTCTTCTTCAATTCTCCTTTCCTCTTGAATTCTCCTTTCCTCTTGAATTCTCCTTTCTTCTTGAATTCTCCTTTCTTCTTGAATTCTCCTTTGTTCTTGGCGTCTCCTTTCTTCTTGAATTCTCCTTTCTTCTTGAATTCTCCTTTCTTCCTGAATTCTCCTTTCTTCTTGAATTCTCCTTTCATCTTGACGTCTTCTTTCTTCAGCAAGCCTCAGAGATTCTACAAGCCTTCTTTCCTCTTCAATTCTCCTATTTTCTTCATTGTGTCTGATTTCTTCTTCATTTCTTGCTATCATGCGCTTTTTTCTATATCTCCTGTAAAATATGAGCATCGAAATTACAAAAATCGTAAATACAGATAGCACTGAAAAAGTTATCGCAAAGGTTTTCTTTCAATCTTCATCTGAATCATGGTCTTCATCAGGGGTGGTTGAGTCAGATCAGCTTATTTGAGATGTATATCCAACAGTCGAAAAGCCGATCTTCATGTTTGTCATATCATAGACTGTGTAAAATCTTCTAAGAAATGGATCTCCCAATACTCAGGCGTTAGCTATTGTTGAATAATCAAATGTTGGGAGACAATATCCATTACTTTTAATCAAATATCCTCCTGATTTAATTGTAAATTTTACACCGCTTATTTGGAATATAAAATCAGGATACTCTTTATCGCAATCACAATATAGTTGCTCATCCTCATATTCGCAATCATATTTATTATGCAACTGCTTCAAAATATCATCGATTTCTTCTTCTGGCCCCAAGATAAAACTGGCTCCTACACTAATTATGGTTTTAAAGCCAGTTTTGAATGTCATCCCATCAAAAGTAGCACGATCGAAGCTCAATTGCCAATATCCTTTATAATTTGCATAGCAGCCAATATATTCAAAAGTGCTTTCTGCTGCATATTTATATAATTCTGAGCCACCGATAATGAGAACAGACTGACCATAATTAGGCAAATCAGATGGACTGTTTATATCATTCAGATAAATTGAAAAAATCCTTTGACTTATATCATTCTGCGCATAGAAAGCATCAATAATAGACGTAGTTCCATACGTAGAAGAGCTAAATCCCAATCCAAGTATCCCATCACTTTTCATGCTTTCCAACCCAGTCTCTTTTCTCGCCAAAAATACACCTTGGGATTTAACACTGATCCCTTCTATTTTGATTGTGTCAATTTGCCAATAGAATCTATATATGCATAGTTGTTGCTGGTTTGGAAGGTTGATGAATTATAGCTATCAAATTTATTGGTTCAGCTGCGGCATGGATTGCAGTTTTTATTACTTACAATAACTCAAGAGGTCCTGTGGGATAATGTCATCGAAAAGCTTCGAAACGGAGTTCCAATTCCAATCTGAATGAAATATTGATACTAAATAAAGGCTACATTTCTATAATTTGTGATAGATGTTGATGATGAGAGTCCTCTGAGTGAAGGAAGAGAGCTCGAAATTGGAAAATTTTCTTTTTCAGATAAAGAGATTCTAATTATGGCTTCTGTGAAAGCGATGAGGAAAATTAAAAAGCTCATTATTTAATTATAAGAGAATACGTCATAAATTATTTGCTAAGAAAATAATCAAAAGAAAGAAATATTAGCTGATAATGCCAATTGTTTCTACACTTTTTATAGTGACGTTAAGGCTTTTAGAGAAATCTATTAATGTATTGGTTTGGAATCTTTGTTATAAAGTGACTGAAATAGAGAAATAAACCTAGAAATTTATTATCAAGATTTATTAAATTAAAAAGATTACTATAATATGTGTTTCATTTTCATTATAATTATTATAAGCAAAAAAATTATTATGATCTTTTCATCAGAAATTTAAACAAATAGGTATTTAGATTATATTAATCAATTTCTATAATAATTAAAACATGTTTAATTTTGGATTCTATTTGAGGCATAATCAGAGAACTGATTCCATAAATTTTGATTTACAAGGCTCTGGATCATAAGCGAGCTAATTTCTCCATGACAATTATCAAGTGGGCATCTCATAGCTGTTTCCATAGCATTTCTCTTGATGTTATTTTCCAAAAATTGTCTTAATTCTCCTTCACAAAAATAATGCTCACAATTAAGTCCTCTTAAATTATTCGCAGGAAAAATTTTCCCACAAATCCCGCATTGTCTAAAAGGCTCAAGCACTGGATAAGCGCTGACTGGAGAAATTATATCAGGAACATAGCTGAAATTTTGATCCTTTCTGGGCTCATCAGGTCTCTGTGCGTCTGCAAATCTTCGCAATTCTTCAAGCCGTCTCAATTCTTCTTTTCTTTGTTCTTCAAGGACCATGTTGCGGCTTTCTCTCATTTTGATAAAGAGAACAACTAAAGAAAATACTCAAACGATAAAAACTGCCAATGCAGATAAAGTTATCGCGAGTATCAATTTTCAGTCATCATTTGAACTGCCAGAAGAGTTGTTTCCATTTGAATTTGAGTTTCCTTGAGTGTTTGAACCATTTCCAGATGAAGTAGAGTTATTTCCTGAAGATCCATTACCAGATGATCCTGTGCTATTATTTCCAGAAGTAGAATTATTCCCTGAAGATCCATTTCCAGAGCCATTCGAATCAGAATTACTGATTTGAGACTTGTTTCCAATGGTAGCGAACCCGATTTTCATGCTTTGCATGTCAAAGAGTGTATAAAACCTCCTGAGAAAAGCATCACCTAACACTCATGTATTTGCAGTATTGGTAATACCAAAAGTTGGAATACACAATGCATCATTTCTGAGCAAGTACCCTGATGATTTAATGGTAAAATTTATTCCACTCATCTGGAATATGAAATCAGGATACTTTTCATCGCAATTGCAATAGAGCTGCCTATCATTATCTTCTTCGCAGTCATAGTTTTTATGCAGGGTTGTCAGAATTCCATTAATAGCATATTTTGGTCCTAAAATATAGCTTGTTCCAGAGCTTATTGTTGTTCTATAGCCATTTTTATAATTAATTCCATCAAAAGCAACCCTATCAAAGTCCAGCACCCAAAGCCCATCTGAATTTTCTGCCTTGATATATGTAAAATCGCTTTCTGCTGCATATTTCTGTATATCATGGCCATCAATAATCAGCATTGACTGGCCATAATCAGGTAAGTCAGAAGGGTTGTTTAAATCATTCAAATAAAGTGAAAAAATCATTCGGCTTATGTTATTCTGATCATATAAAGTTTTGATAATAGAGATGGTTACTTCACTAGAAGTGCTGAAACCTAAGCCAAATAGTCCATCCGACTTCAGATTGTCCATATCCTTTTCACTGTTGATTAAAAATATTCCTTGAGATTCAACTGAAACTCCTCCTATAATTACATTGTCTTTTCCTGCATATCCTTCTAATTGGCCAACTAAATCTATACTCAAATGTTTTTTTGAGCTTTGAAAGGATGAGGAACTGTTGCTATCAAATTTATTAGTCCAATCACGGCATGGGTAGCAGGATTCCTGTTCGACAAAAATTCATGAGGTTTTTAGAGTTATTAGCATTGAAAAATATTGTGGAGGAGTTCCAATTCCA
>CATKHM010000551.1:0-17096 GCA_949751825.1 Blepharisma undulans
GGTTATCCAAAGTGTCTCTGCTACAAAGTTTTTGACTGCTTTTTGATCGCTGGCTACAACATTTGAATATCATTATAATAATGTATAAAATAAATATAAAAAGCTGTAATATTATTACAAAATTGTGTCAGCTTGACCGAAAAAAATAAAAAAATTGGTAAATAATTATGGAAAGGATTAAATAATTTAAATGTAAATTTTTAAAAAATGATCTCTATGATTGAAGGAAGGGAAATTCTCAAAAAAATAAATTTTAATATATATATTATTAGAATAAAAATATAAATTAATTTTCATCTTCTTAGCATCTATTCCATAAACTTAATATATTTTTGTATCCAGTTCTTATACAGTTCTCTTTCCCTGGCCAAAGACATTATTTCTATGAATTTTCCGATATCTTCATCAATCCCAATCCTAAGAAGCCAATTCTTTATATCATTTTGCAGTGCAAGACTTAAAAAATTAAAGTCAACCTTAGGTGTATCATCAAATAAAAATTTTGATGGGTCTCTCAGCCTTGACTGTAAAAAGGCCAAATGATGTATTGTAATTTGTGAATTGATTGATATGCCTTCTGCAATGAAATGCTCCATTCCATCTTTATGAATATTAATAAAAAGGTCTGCAGAGTCCATTACTTCCGGCTTCTCTTCAATTTCGCCATCATCTTTTTCAAGCTCATCCTTCTTGTTTTCCTTTACCATTGGCCTTCTTGAGAAAAATTCGATATCTATTTTATAAGGTGGGTTAAACTTCAATAAGCTCATTTTAGGAGAGTTTTGGTTCACTTGCAATGCGAATGATGAGCGCTTGAGCCACCATTCCAAAAACGGAATGGCATTATCAAGACTGATTTCGTAATTGAGCTCTTTTTTAAGGGTGTTTAAAAGAGTTAGCCTTGTGAACATCCACCTTTATAATGAATTTATTATATTAATAAAATAAGCACATTACTTCAGCTTATATGAAGATTTATATTCATCTAAGCTGTTGGAGATTGTTGAAATCAACGAGTCTATCATATCAAGCGGATCTTTGTTCTGGGTATTTATGTCGAATTTTATTTTGAATTCTTTTTCTGGAGGAGGCTGCTCAAGTTCTGGAATTTGAGGACTCGGTCTTTTAATGATTTGAAGTTCCTGAGTTAGCTCATTTACATGGTCTTTCAATCGTTGCGATTCTTCATCTTTTCTGCTCCTGACCCTTTCAAGCTCAGATCCAGCTAACGCTAATTCTTCTAAAGTTTTGTGATAAAATTTTGTCAAATCGCCAATATTTTGGTCTTTTTCTCTGACTCGAGTCTTTAAAGCTTCATTTTCTGTTTCTACTTCTTTAAGTCTCTGCTTGAGAGCTTCTATTTCTCCTGATGTAGAAGTGGATGTCGTCTTAAGCCGTTGCGATAAGGATTCAAGTTCTTTTGATTTTTTCATTAAAGATGTTTTGGATTTCTCAAGTTTTTCTTGCAGGGTCTTCTTTTCTCTTTCAAGCTCAAGCTTGGCTACCATCAGCTGCTCTAATTCTTCTTCGACTTCTAATTCAAAGCGTTTGCTGCTTTCTACTTAAAAGGCACCTTGGTATTCTTCGAAGTCTTTTTTGAAGGATTCTAACTCTTCATATTTTTCTTCGTATAGCGATTTGTAATTCACCTCTTCTTCCATTGATTTATTTATAAGTTCTCAAATTTAAAATTCAATCCCAAAAATTGGAATGAATATCCTGAAAACCATCATATAAAATATAAACGAGCTAAAAATTAGCATTGCCTTTCAGGTCGCATTTTATGAGTTAATCATTCATCAGGCTAGAGATCTATTCCTTTGGATTCAATCGCTAATTATTATTAGTCATCTAATATTTCTTAAATTATCATGATTATCTTTAAGGAGGAATTAGATATAGTCTGATATTTGGAGGAGTTGCACTGAATTTAATTTGGCTCATATTTTGATTTAATTTATGGATTAGCATCTCTAAGTTATGCTATAAAGTAAATGGCGAAAGAGAAGGTGCATTCAAGTCACAATCAAGGACACAAAAATCATCGCAATGGAATTAAGAGACCAAAGAAGCAGCTTCATGAGTCACTTAGAGGTTGTGATTTGAAGTACAGAAAGAACAGACGCTTCGCTCAACTTCATGATCCAAACATAAAGCATCCTGTTTTAGCTTAATCTAAAACTTATTTTGAACTTATGACTTATATAATTCAGATCAAAAATAATTGATTTGTTTATTTTCTATAGGATTAAACATTTTTCTTCATAAGTATCTTCTAATTTTTTGAAATAAACTATTCAAAATTCAAAATTACATTATCTTATTCCAGCAAATTGGAAATGCTGGAGCATTCAAATACTACAATGTGTATAATTATTCATTTGCAGAGATTTGAGATTTTGATTTAAAGCGAATACACCACTCAAAAATCAACAGTTTAAATCGCAAATTTTATTGATTTAAAACTCCGAGTAAGTAACACAATTGCCTTTTAAAAATCCAATTAATAATAAATCCAATCCAGGCTGCTGAATTAAAAACTTGTTAAAATGCTATCCGTTGTTTGAATATAAAATGGGAAACAGAGAAACTGGATGCTTCAGTTGTTTTGAAAAGCAGCAGCGACTTCAAGGCCAATCAAATGATATGGCATCTCCTATAGCATTTGCACCTATGGAAAATGATATTTCCGACAGTAGATTATCATCTGACACAATTGAGAAGGAAGAACCTAAAGATGATGGCCCGTTTTCCAGAGATTCCGCAATCAAGCTAATTGACGACTGCCAAGAAAAGTTTTTAAGCATTATTAAGACTAACTTTGAAGAAGAAAAATACCTTTTGGAGCACAACCAGGACGGCTTAGAAATCTTCTCATGTGACACAAATGAAGGCTTTATGATCATATCTCGATGGAAAGCCCCGTTTACCCCTGAGCGAATTGTCAATTTTTTGAGATGCGTTGACAATAGAAAGCAATGGGACAAGAACATTGCTGATATAAAACAAATTTGTGCAATCACTCCTGATATCTCTGTATATTACCAATTATACAAAAAAGTTTTGGCTGCAGCTCCTAGGGACTTGCTTTTGATAAGCAAAATCACACAAATAGAAAACACAATGATAGAAATCTCGACTTCTATTGACTCCCCAGTTTTCCCAGAGAAGAAGGATATTGTCAGAGCCCAGCTGTTCCTGGGAGGATATTATATTAAGCCAATTGAAAAGGATTCTGACGGAAATATATGTGAAGTCACCAATGTGAGTCAGGCTTCATTTGGAGGGAGTATTCCAAAAGGCATGCTGAAAAAAATGAGTATCAAACTTGTGCCCACATATATTAAGTCTCTTGTTGATGGGATCAAGAGTCAAGATTCAAAAGAAAACAGCAATGATGCCAAAAATTAACATGAAAGATTAATTAAGAATTTTTCACTTGCCTTCCGTGATGATATAATACTTCGCCAACACAGCATAATATTTTCTTCATATAATCAATTCTGAAGTTTTCGTTTGCGGAATGAGTATTGCTATCAGTGCTTGCAGGGCCTGCAACCATGAATTGAGCAGAAGGAAACTCATCTCCAAGTAAGTTTAAAAAGGGGATGCTTCCTCCTCGATTATAAAAGAGGCAATCAGTGCCTAAGAAATGATGCCCAGCAGAGTCTAAAGCTTGCGTTAGCCATGGCTCTAACTCATTTTGCTTCCATCCATTTCCTCTTTCTATCGGGCGTTTTATTTCAATATGAGCTCCATATGGAGGATCTCTGGTTAACGCTTCTTCTAATTTTTGAGCAGCCAAGTCGCAATTAACTGTTGGAGGAAGCCTCACAGACAGCCTTAAAGTGGTGTTTGGTCTCAATAAATTTCCAGCATTTTCTAAAGATGGCAATCCTTGGCCTCCTAAAATTGATAAAGTTGGCCTATAAGTTCTGTTCAAAATAATTTGAACAGGATCAGATGTAACTGGCTTCATATCTTTTTCCCAATTAATTTTTCCTGTTAAATCTTTGCCTACTGCGACTGCACATTTTGCAGCATTTTCGTATATTTCAGGAGTAATTTCCGCATAAAGCTCAGGTATCAAAATTTCGCCAGTCCTTGAATCCTCAATCCTATCAAGCAGCTGTCTGAAAATCCTGAAACTTGAAGGCACAACTCCTGACACATCTCCTGAGTGCTGGCCAACTGTCAGTACTTTTACAGTCACATCTAAAGTAACCAATCCTCTTAAGCTTCCAGTCAGCCAAAAACGATCATAAGTAGGAATTCCTGCATCCAAACAAATTATGATATCAGGATTCCCTATTTTACCTTTTGCTTTTAAAATGTATTCCATTAAATGATGACTTCCACTTTCTTCTTCAGTTTCACCAATAAACACAATTCTTCCTCTTGGGATTCCAAGCTCGTCTAAAGTTTTGATTATAAGCCCTGTGCTGGGAAATGAGTAGCCGTCATCAACTCCTCCTCTTCCGTAAAGCCGGCCATTTATGATTGCGGGATGAGTATTGTCTGTTCCTTCAATTCAGCCTGGAATATGAGGCTGCTTATCAAAATGCCCATACATCAGCACTGTGCCTAAGTTTGGGGCTGTTGCTGGAAATTCTCCAACAAATAGCCAGGGTTTACCAGGTTCTTTGAGAATTTCGTAGTTGAATCCTTGAATATTGAGTGATTTGACATAGTTCAAGACAACATCTATTGCCTGCAGCATGAGTCCATTTGTTTCCCATTCTTTATCAAAACTTGGAGAAAGGTTTGGAACCCTGATAAAATCCATCAATGTAGGAATCACTCCATGTTCAACTCCATTTTCTATTCTTTCCCTGAGAATCTCGGGATCCATTATTATTATTAAAATTATAGATATGTATTATTTCGATTTATTATCCAAGGATAATTATTAAGCATCATGATCAAATAGAGATTTGATTGTTGAGCCACTTTTCTGATTAATAATTATTAACGAATGAAAAGGGA
Source organism: Blepharisma undulans (assembly GCA_949751825.1). Taxonomy (NCBI): domain Eukaryota; phylum Ciliophora; class Heterotrichea; order Heterotrichida; family Blepharismidae; genus Blepharisma; species Blepharisma undulans. The sequence continues at coordinate 4,987 of CATKHM010000551.1, forward strand.
GAATATTAAGCAAAATCTATATTTTATTCTAAGAAATGATTCTAAATCAAATTATTTTTTAGTTATGATCTTCGAGTTAGTTGGTAATTTTATGCCTCTTTACGAAATCTATAATCCTATCCATGGACTCTTCAATTGCCTGTATTGAATTGCAGAGAACAATTCTAAATCCATTGGCGCTTAAGAAGAATTCCGCCGGCAGCACCATTACTCCTTCTTCTGCAGCCAATTTTTCAACGAATGCTGAAGAGTTTGGAATATCCTGAAAAGCTTCCGGCTTAATAAGAATCATAGAATAAATTGAACCTTCAGTAGGAATGACGGTAAGCTCATTTAGGACTGATAATTTCTCATAAATGATATCAGCTCTCCTCTTAATTTTTTCAGCTAAATCTTCTGAGTATCGTTCAGGCATAGCAGAGAGGATTTGTGGAACTGCATTTGCCATAAAAAGAGGAACATGAGCTACTAGGCTTTTGAAATCTGAGATTGCTTGCCTTATAGCGCTGCATCGATTATATTTATCGTAAATTTTAATCCATCCACATCTTCACCCAGGAACTAGACATAATTTGCTCATTGTTCCTATTGAAAACACAGGTACCTCATCAGTTAAGGATCCTAGAGGGATAAAAGGCTTTTCAAACGTCAGCCCTTCATACACCTCATCAGCCAAAATACAAAGATGGCGATTCTTTGCCCACTCAAGAATTTGTATTAATTGATCTCTTGAAAATACACTCCCACACGGATTCGAAGGATTTATAATTACAAGAAGCTTAGTACGTTCGTCTGCAACTGCATCTAAGTCGCTAAAATCAATTTCCCAGTTTTCATGAGGCTTCAATTTGTAATATTTTGCAGTGCATCCTCTATTCCTACACATAAGCTCATAAAGAGGAAATCCAGGAGAAGGAACCAAGATGTTATCGCCTGGATTTAACATAGTTTGAATGAGTGTAAAAATGGCTCCTGAGCCACCAAAATCAAACACTATATCGTCTGGAGACAGTTTGATATTACCATAACTATATTTTTGGGCCATGAACTCTCTAGCTTCTTTTGGGCCTAGCTGGTGAGAGTAGCTATTGCCTGTTCCAGAATTCAATGAGTTATTTACTGCTTCGACGAACGCAGGATTCACTTGAAAATCTGAGCATTTTGATGGGTCTCCTGCGACTAAGGAATAGGTTGGTCTCTGCGTTTGAGAAGCTGGAGTGATTTTATTGAATATTGTAAACACTGCATTTGATGAGTTTTTGGTGTTATCTGCCGGCTCAACAATTCAACTATCCATTTATTATAAGCGTTTTATTAGATGAAAGTCTTAAAAATATGGAGGATTTAACCAGATCAGAGTCGAGTTTTATTAGGAAAATGGCACTAGAAAGTTATTTATTTAATAGGCAGATGCCTTGACAAAGGGGTTTATATAAGTAATCCTCATCTAAATCAGCACTCAGTAGCTTTCTAATTTTATTTCCAATCCTGGGAGATTTTAAGTGATACTTTGGCATTTTTATTTTTGGCAACTTATCAATACTCGAGTCTAATATGAACTGAGAGTCATCTTCAATTATACTTGAATCGTGACTGTTTCTCAGCTTCTCTCTTGCCAGTTTGAGTGACTTTCTTAGTTTGACAATAGATAGGTCATTTTTATTCTTAGACGTAAATGGAACTCTTAATTTAGGTAACAATGAATTTTCTAACTTTAATCTCAATGCATTAGTAAATTGCTCACTCTCAACGGGCCATTGATGAAACTTTGCTTCTTTTGGCTCCTCAGTTAATTTATGAGGTTTTAAACTTTTATGGATTGTTCTGTGATATTTTAGCTCTAACTCTCGAGCAAATTTATTTTTCTCAATAAAATCTTTATGCTGCAGTAAGCATTCTTTATATAGCGATGCCGCATTAACTGTTTGGTTTTGTGCATATTTCGGACTAGTTCCTTTCATATTCAATATCTATTACCTAATTAGCAGATTACTTTTATCTAAATATTATATATCATATATGAGTATTTCAGAACAACACGAATCAGATATTTACAGCAGAAAACCCGCTCACAGAACATCCAAGCACCAGAACTCTATTGCCACAGTAATTTCAACTCATTCCACGTCCAATTCTTTAGACACAATGGAAGAGACCATTCGAAAAAGAAACTTAAAAACAGAAGAAAGCCCAAGCACCAAAAGGTTTCGAACACAAGAATGTGATTTTATTAAAAGTGAAAAAAAGCCTGAGAAGTCTGTTATATTCAATGATTTGGGTGAAATTAAAATAAGGCTGGAGGAGGAAACATCGAGACTTGATTCTCAAAAGGAAGCGATTTTGAAAATCCTTGAGAAAATCAACAAAAAAAATAAATCACTTGAAGTAGATAAAAAGGAAATTAATAGAATGAAAGAAGTTATCAGGGAAAGAGAAGCTAAGCTACTTGATGAAAAATTGAGTTTAAGGCATGAAAGAATAAAGCTCAATGAGGAACGAAATAGTTATAATGCTATGATACAGTCTCTGATCAATGAATTTCATGATGTAAAATTAGAAAAATACAGAATGTTTGTACATAAGTCAATTAATGAAAGCAAAAAGAAGATTTTATGCAAAAAATCAAAAATTTTGATTGATATAAAGAGTGAAGAGAAAATTCAAAATCAGGCAACAATAAGCTTATTTTCTCCAAGTTCTAAGCTGAAATTATCAAGAAATAACTCAAATTCTTCTGATGTTGAAGAAGAAGCTACTCAACTGAGTAGAAATGTACCTCTTTTAGAGGTAAAGCCAAATTTTTTCCTGCAAGATTATCAAGAATCAATACTAAGTGGAAAAGTTAATCCAGTTACTCCTGATGATGAAGATTTTTCTCCATCTTTTGATGACCCAAATACATAATTTTTTCTTCAATAATATAAGTTTAAAATTTTGAAATAATTTGATTTTAATTGTATTAAGTAATTAATTAATGATTATAATATCTTTATTTTAAAATCTGACTTCAATCATAAAAGCTATTAATAGAATTAATAATTTATTGTTTTCAAGCTTTATTCTTTGAAATATTAAAGATCTAATGTAAATTCAATTGAATTATTTAAATTTTACTTATATAATATTTATCACATTTATTACTTGCAGCAGTATTTCTTTCCATAGTTTAAGACATTTAAATTGAAAAATGCTGCTTTTTCTATCAATCATAGTCCTAGCATATTCTATCGAAGCAATACCAGGAAGAAAGCAGAAGCTAGGAGCCTGTATTTCTTTAGTGCAGGTCGCAATTGTAGACACCGAACTAGAAGTAAAAAACATCATTAAAATTCTTCCACACCAAAATCAAGAGAGAGCTCAAAACAAAATTGTCGCTGATATGATGATAAATTGCATGAGCAAAATTTCTACACAAGCAGCAGTTGAGCTTCTTTCGATGAGGGAGAACGCCATGTTTCTACGAGAACATAGCTCCCTTGTAGAATGGGATAAAACACAGTTTGATGATAACACAGTTATTGCTTTTACACAAGAACAAATAGACTTATTTGATGAAATTCAAGCTTTTCAAGACCAAGCTCATCAATTTGTCGCTGAGCCATATGAAGAGTCAGAATGATCAGAAGATAACAAGGTTTATGAAGGAGCTCCATTTCTCCAATTTGGACTATGATATGTTGTAGTAATTATCGGATTTTTTGGATTTCTCTTCTATTTCGCTATTACAAAGTTATATGAAACACCAAGCGCTTCGAAGAAAAAGAAAAAGAATAAATAAACTTTAATCTAGAGAACTTATAAGAATGTTAAGAAGTGCTTAGCTTAATTTAATGCAACGACACATATATCCTAATCTATCATAGTCAGTTTCGAAAGCTTTGAATCTCAAATAATCAAGAAACCAGCCTTTGAGTTCTTGAGGATCTAGATTAGCATTTCTGCAAAGTTCCTTGAATTCTTCAATAGTGATGAATTTATCCCAATTATGTGTTCCAGGCTCCACAAGTCCTAATATATTTTCGGCGGCATAAATTCCCATGATATATGAGTCAATGGTTCTATTAACAGTTGTAAGGATTACTGATCCGCCAGGAATTGCTTTGTCTGCCACTTGTTTTAAAAACACATCAGGTGTATTTACATGCTCAAGAACTTCTGAAGCGATAACCAGGTCATAGGTACCCTCAACATCAGCGACTTCACAGTTTTTGTATTGAACTTTGTCTTTTAGATGTGTTGGCAAATGATCCTGAGCAACATCAATAGCTTCAGGAGTTGGATCAATTCCAACAACTGTTCCGCCCAATCTTGCAAGCCTTTCTGTAACTAATCCGCCACCACAGCCGACATCAAGAATTCTCATGTTTGCAAAAGGTTTCGGTCCTGAGAGTCCTAAGCAATTTTTGATAAAATTAATTCTGACATCAGTGTATGGATGCAAAGCATCATTAGAGCTCCATCACTTATATGAAGCAAAAATAATCTTTTCTGAGGGGTCTACTGTTGACATTCTTCTTAAGATGCGAAAGGTTGAAAGCATATCGGAAATTCAATGAAATAGATTATTTGAGATATATCATGGAAGAATTGTAAACCAATTTAAATAAATCGCAAAAATATTTACACAAGTTATATTAACTAATCAAAACAAATTCAGCATAATTATCTCTCGAGGATAACAATAATTCCAATTGATAAACTAACATTATCATACGTATAAAATATAGACTGCTAACGCTATCCAACTTTCCCAATCTGTAAACCTCTGCCAAGTCAACAAATAATTGTAAGAAAGAGCAAGAAAGAATTTGTTTTTACTAAAAAGATACTTTCGAAAATCGTTGAAGGCTTTAAAAAGGAAGTCTTCAAAAGCAGTTTAACGTAACTCAATTAAGGCATTTTTGATTATAATCAAGCTTTGTTTCAAGCAGAAAAATCTTACTTAAGAGACTTTTAAGATTTTATCAGGCAATAATAATCTTTGGACATTACAGAATTTGATACCATTTCAGAGAAAAGGCGATGAATTAAATTTTTTAAGTCCAAGAAATATAAGAGAGCATATTTTGGTAAGTAAAATAATCAGCATTAATTTATAAAAATCTATTTATCTATTCACTTCTATAAATATGGGTATTTGCGCTTATGATATTCCAACATTCAATAAACTTTCAGTTGAAAAAACCACTTCTCCTTCAGAACCTCAAGAAACAAAATCTTCTTCACTTGTAGAGCGTGCATCAAAATTTGATTTTTCGGATATTCCATTTTCCTTAAAAGAACTGTTTACAAGTAATCCAACAATTCCTCTATCCAAAATAGAAAAATCGATAAGGGAACGTGAGAGAAATTGTATTTTTGCAAAAAAATCAATTTCAAAAGCTTTCAAATGCATCTCAAAAGAAGGGATAAACAAAAAACTGAGTTTAATGCAGTTCAAAAGAGCACTTTATGAACTTGGAATTAATCCAAAGATACTAGAAGATCCTGATGACCCGATGTGGCTATTTTTATTTTCATTTCAAGAAAATTCGTTATTTGATATGAGAAAAATCGTTGCGTCATTTATTTTGGTATCCGATTCAGAGTTGAAGAAAAAAATTAAGTTTTTATATTTGCTATATGACGAAAATGAAAATAGAGTTTTGGAGCCAAATGAAGTGAGGTGCATGCTATCTGATCTAGCTGAAGTTAGCATTGAGTGTTTGCCTTTATTGGTGCATAGCCCTGAAGATAGCGAAGAGCTGTCAAAATATATGGATTTTATGAGGATTGAAAAGGAGAGACTAATTGAAGAGGCGTCAAAGACACTTTTAGGAAATTTGACTGAAATAGGAAACATTGAATTGCTGGGCATTCTTCAGAATAGCAATGATTGGTTTAAAATTTTCAGATCTGAAGGTTTAAGAGAAACTATCTTGGAAAAATATAAACTTCCAGAAAATCCTCAATATTTAGAGCAATTCATAGCCTAGTTGTGTTTTATAAAATTATCTTAAAGCTCATTTTCTAATTTTAAAAATGCATAATAAATAATTAAATTTGTTGAACTTGTGGAAATTTATAAACATAAATTTGAAGCTATCAAAATGGTTGATTTTCAAGAACCATTTTTTGGAGTTTGCAGAGATCAATGACCTTGCGCGATTGCTTGTCTTATTCCAGGTGGATACTGTTGGCTTCAATCACGAACCACAGCTATTGTAAATGGTGGATTTCTACTAGGACCGTTTTTAAAAGTTTGTTTAGGATTATGCATTGGCGCAGCATTTAATCGACAAAAAATTCGAGACGCTTTTTTGATTGATGGACATATCGCAAAAGATTTTATAGCCCATCTCTTATGCCCAATCTGTGCAGTAACTCAAGAATACCGAGAAGTATGCAGAAGAATTGGGCCATCTAAAACCTTTGTTCTAATGACATCTTAGTTTCAAATTTCTTTTGAAACTTGCTCAAACAAGCAACTGTATTGAATTTTCACATAAATAGCAAATATTTTTATATTAATTGTGTGAAGTATTATTATATTTGATTATAAATTAAAAACTCTAATTTCACCAAGTTTTGAAGATACAACCAATATGTTTTCTTCTTCATCGATGTCAAGATCAGTTATTTCAGAATTGCTAGCTTTAAACGCACTTAAAATTCTCCCAGAAATGCTGTGCCATATTATAATATTTCCGTTCTATTTATTTCTTACTGAAAATCCAACAATAATTTTTTCCAAATCTACAAGATACCTTGACTTCACGACTTTCCCATTTTCTTCTGGTAGCTGAAAAATAGCAGATTGTTTGGTATTTGGGCAGTTTGGATAAATAATTAACTCGCTTCCATCACCTACAAAGATATTTCTGATTTATAATTACCCCCATCTCACGTCAATGCAGGAGATTGGACCATCATTTTTGGTAGTAATAGATTCAAGGTATTTTGGAGATGAATTTTGGAGTGAATAAATCAAAATTCGGTTAATGCTGGTCCCTAAAAAGATTTTTTTGGATTTTTGATCGACTGCCAAAGAAATAAGTCTTGCGTCTCCAAGTCTCTGCCGTAGACTTCCTCCTCCTACGGGTTCAAGATGCCCATTGATGGCTGTTTAACAGTTACATTGCGATACTTTCAAAAAATTATCAGCACTGATTGATACAATAAAATTATCAATTGCTCTTATACATACCACTTTCGCTCCATGCAATTTAGATAGCTTAATTTCCCCAAAATTCAGTTTTTCATTGTCAAAAGTGCCCTGAGAGTTTGGTGTTAATATACGATTCGTGCTACAAAGTGCAATACTGCCAGACTCAAACCCAAAAACTGCTTCTGAGCTTTGTTCATGCCAAAAGCAGCATGTCACGTTTTCTTTTGATTGCTGATCATTAATTATATATAAATCTGAGTCTCTTCCTATAAACATAATTTCGCCAAGTTCCTGAGGCTCAATTAAGCTTCATAGTTTGCCTAATTGTGGAAGATATGATGCATCTTCTAATGAAGCCAAAATTAATTTTTCTTTGGGAATGCAAGTAATTCCTGAGACAGAAAATTTATCTGAGGCTTGAAAACTGTGCATTAGAGTTGGGGTTGAGGAAACCACCCTTGCTTCTTGTGGGACCGAGAAAAATTCTTCTATCAAAGGATGAGACATTATGTCTGGTCTGTTTCCTATCTCTTCAAATAATTTATTTAGAAGCCTTTGAATGCTTTCTAAATGGCTTAACTCATAGGAATAAATTTCAGTCACTGGTAGCTCTGGAAGATATACAAGATCCGAATTAAGTTTTTGATAGCAAATTACAAAATTTTCAAACACTATATTAGCTCGCCACTGGTAGTCAATCCTGGATCCTTGAACAATGAAACATAAATGTAAGCCATCATCACTCTGCTTTCTTCCTATAATTGAAAGTCGAAAAGGTCGATAAATATCCATTTTATTTCTCAATTCGATTATTTATGATTAATAGTTAATTCTTATTTTGTATGAATAAGTCTACTTTACAAGTAATTATTTAAATTAAGTTTGTATTTTAAACTCTACTACATGAGCATCTCCACCTCTCTGCGCCTTTACTTGAATAGTTGATCCTGGCTGAAACCCAATTACTCTGTATAAATCTTCTGCATTCTGAAGAGGAGTATTTTCCGCAAAAATCAAAATATCTCCTGGCTGGATTCCAGCCTTTTGTGCCGGTGTATCATTTTGAATGTGTGTAACAACTAGCCCCATTGAAGTTGGTACAAATGAAAGGCCAATAAATGGCCGCTCAACTTTTCCTTTTGTTTCCAGCTGCTCTACAATGGCTTTAACAAAGTTAATGGGAATAGAAGCTCCTTCTACTTCGGGGCCAGTCTTATGAGACTCAACAAACACTTTCGTGGTCAATCCAACGACTTTGCCTTCTAAATTAACTAATGGCCCTCCTGAATACCCAGATCTCATAAATCCTGTTGTTTTGATAAAATTCAGCCCAGAATCAGAAGGCGAAATGTCTGCTGGCAAGTAAGCATCAAGCCATTGCGGAGTTTCTATTTTTACTCTATTAACCCACCCAATATCAAAATCATTGTGATCACTTCTATATGTAGCTCCCATATGGATAACTCCTTGCCCTCTTCTCAATTTACTAGAGTCTCCAAATTCCACAAATGGAACTTCTCCATCAACTTGAACTTTTACAATAGCAATATCTGTTTGTTTGTGATAATGTAGTAAAGTTGTGTCTTTTTCTTCATCATTGTCAAGCCTTGCAACCATGTTATATTGAGGTCCAAGAACGTGATATGAAGTGACTGCTGTTCCGTCTGGTTTAATAAAAAATCCTGAGCCAAGGCCCATTAGAATGTTTGTTTTAGGACTAAGTACCATGATTCGAAATACTGAGAGTAGCAGCTTTTCGCAAATATCTGCAGTTGTGAGGCTATGTTGATGAGTTGCGAACCCAGATTTAGGATAAGCTGAGATATTTGATGATTTTATGTTGTTTAAGATCTTTCGGAATGCCATTTTGGAAATTTATTGGCTAAAAACAGCTTAATTTGTATTGAAGAAGAGCTTCAAGAAAAAAATGTCAGAATGTTTATTTGATAAGCAATAAATCATACTTGATGATATTTATTTGATAAAATATAGAGATTGCCCGAGGATGGCGCTGTATTGCGCCATCCTCGGGCAATCTCTATATATATTTTTGTATCAAAAATTAGCAATTTTAAAATTTTATTTAAAGAAATTAAAAACCCTAAGATTAATTTTAAATATAGGTTAAATAAATGCTATTAAAACGAATTAAAATATGTGAAGTTTTCAATTCTCTTATTCTTTTTCTAATTGTGACACTTTATTTATATGCAGATATGATCTATTGAGTAATATTCAATTTTAAAATAGCGTTACAAAATTTTCATTTTAAACTTGTTATAAATAATTGAAAATATTTAATAAAAATAGTCTATAATAAAATGGTTTACCCAAATAAATGTCTTGCTATATAAATCCTGTCTCTGAAGTAAAATTTCATAGTTTTATGAACTGATAATTAACCTCAAATTAGATTTATGATGAATTAATGCATTATAATTTTTTATAAAATGGAAACTCCAGGAGCAAGTGATGAAGAATTTTTTGATGCCGTTGAAACCAAAGACCAGCTTGGCTTCCCTCCTCTTATCAAAAGAACATCGTCTTTTGATTCTCTTAAAGAGCCATCCTCAAAAATTGACGCTGATATCACTCCTTTTTATTCTCAAACCGGAGAAAAATTTATTGAAAATAAACCAACCCTAAATTCCAGCTCTCAATATTCAACAGATTATTCCTCTCATAAAGAAGTCGACCAAGCAATGCTTTTTACATGATCCTCTAAAAGCCTTGTCAGGAAAAATCGAAAAGATTCCTATGAATTCGGAGGACTAGAAATTGTACAAGAAATCTGTATAAACCAAGATCCAGCACTTAGAACATGGGTGCTTAAATTTAGTCCTGATGGGAAATATCTTGCGATATCAGGCGATGATCCGCTTATAAAACTTTACGAAGTTGCATATCACTTTACAAGTGATTCTTTGAGTTTATTTAACGAAGTCCCATACAATGTTTTGGAAGGACATACACAGCCTGTAATAGATCTGTCATGGTCGAGAAGCTCAACTTTTTTGATATCAGCTGGAGCAGATTGTATGGTATATCTATGGAGAATTGATAATAAAACTCCAGCTTTGGAATTCAAGCATCCTCAAATTGTAAGTAGTGTTTGCTTTCACCCAGAAAATGCGAATTATTTTCTAACTGGGTGTTTTGATAGGATAGTCAGAATTTGAAATATTCCGAATTATTCAGCAGAGTGTTGCTACCAAGCTCCAGATTTTATTACAGCAGCCACTTTTAGTCCTTCAGGGCATTTCATACTTCTTGGACTCTCACATGGGCAATGTATGATTTATGAAACAAATTTTCAAGAGATGAAATTGACTTTTCTCACACAAATTCAATGCAAAAATAGAAAAGGAAGAAAAAAGGCTGGAAGAAAAATTACGGGTTTTGATTTTTTAGATGATCAACAGTTTATTGTATCTACAAATGACTCAAGAGTCAGGCTTTACAGTTTGGAAGACTTCAGTGTAAAACAAAAATATAAAGGCTCCAAAAATGAGAAATTTCCAATAAAAGCTAGTTTTTCTCATAATAACATGCATTTGATATCTGGATCAGAAAACGGAAAAGTATGCATTTGGAATACATTTTCCAGTTGGGTTCGATGTGTGCACTCTATTGGAAGTAGGAAAAAAACTGTAAAAAATAATAGCTATGAATATTTCAAGATTGGAGATTCTCAAAATGCTGTTCATGGAATTTTTGCGCCTGAAATAGTGGTTAAAAGAGCACAGCAATTGATAACAAATATAGATAATGATTTACTTATAGGCCATATTGTTATTGTTGCCAATGAAGGAAAGCTTAAAGTGCTTTTTAATCAATTTAGAAATGTGAAATATTAACGATAACTTTTTATAATAAACCCGAATAAGATTATAAACAATTAAATTTGAATGTCAAAGATATTTTCTCCAAATCCATAATTTTTAATTTTTAATGATTAAAATAATGTATTTAACAAATATTAACAAATTCCTTATAATCTAAAAATTTCTGAAAGAGTTAAAATACAATTCGTTGTTCAACGATAACTGTTTCTGAGTGCTTAATTGAGTTGGTGTAACGCTTCGATTCTTATAAATATGTAAAACAGTTCTTGTAGGTGTAATTGAATATGGCCGATTAATTGGCTTTATAGCTGGGAGTATTGGAGATTGTGAAGATTGTTTGGTTGCATTTAAGGTGCCTTTAAGGAAATATACAGCATCTTCAAACGGCTCCACACTTTCTCTTGTTAATAAATTCCGGCTTTGTTCGAGATTGTGATGGAAGCTTATTTCTTCCAATGGAAATAAGTCTGCAAGCTCTGTTCCAATAGCAATATCTGAGTGTTTTTTATATTTTCTTAATGATGAATCTGTAAAATCATTCTTACTAAATTGAAAATCGAGACCAGATTTTTTAATTGAATACCTTTTTACATTCAAAGAAGTTGGGTTTTGCTTTAATTTTTCTTTGAATTTTTGAGATTTTCTCCCTTTTTTCTTCAAGTGTTTTTTTAAGCTATTTAAAAAGCTAAGTTTTTGTGTCTGCAATGGTAAATCAGGAATCCCAAAATTTTCAGTTGCTTTTAAATGCTTCTTCTCAAATGCTTCAAGTCTTTCTCTTATGGATGTTTTTGAATTGCTTGGCTCTTCGACAAATAAAATCTCAAAATCTGCCGAACTTATTATTGACACATTTCCTGGGCAAACATCTGCAATATATACTTTAACTTCTTTATTTCCCAAAAAAAGCTATTTATTCATTACTTTTATCCATTCTTCTTTTCTGGCTACTGTGTAATTCATCAGCGCCTGCTTTATTTCATCTTCATCAAACTTTTCTGGGAGATATAAAGAAACAATTGACAAAGTTGGATATATATAAAAATGCTGAGAGTTCAGAGGGAGAATTTCCAGTAAAATCCCACATTTTGTATTGTGTTTAGTTCTGAAACCTAGTCTAT
>CATKHM010000552.1:0-17085 GCA_949751825.1 Blepharisma undulans
AAAAAGAAAAATACTTAAACCAAGCAATCTCAATGGAATTAACACCATCTGGCATTTCAGACGCTTTAAAAGTATTTTACGAATTTTGTGATAAAGCAGGAGTTGGATTTTTAACTGGTGATATAAGCATTGAACTTTTCGATACCTTGATTGCCAATCTCAATAAATTTCAGCAAGGCAAAGCTGATAAATCTGTTGAAGTCTATGATGAGATTCGCAAATTTATGGCAAAACAGCAATTCTCTTTGCCGATAAACGGAATCAAAGACATCCAGCATGAAAACCAAAAAGCAGTCTATCAAAGACAGCTGCTTTTAGAAGAAGATATCTGTGTTATAAAGCTCAAAAACGCTAAAAGTGACTATGATATTTTTACTCTTAAAGCTTTGGGGCTGAATACTATTTCATATAAAGAAAAAATCATCACTCTTTTTTCACAATTCTGTGAAGCAATTAGGGTAAAGCAATTAGAATTTATCAAAGCAGATTCGAAACAAAAACACATTGAATTGCTGATGGAAATTGATCCTGATAAAGCTGCTGTTGTGACTTATAATTCAATTACAAAGATTCTGGCACCTAAAACAGACGAGTTCTATGCAGATGTAGAAATTAAATACTCTGCAATGATTTCTCAACTTCAAAGAGACATGCAAAATCATTTACTTGAAGAAGAAAAACTGAAAATTTTTGAAGAATTTAATAATAAGGAAATTAAAAGAAGACGCCCAGCTATAAAGGATACTTTGGAATTAATTAAGAGATGCTCAAAAGATATTAAAAAGGCTAGAGAAAATTATCAGAGTCAGCCAGATGCAATAATTGAACTTTGCAGTGTGATTTTAGAAATGTTTATAAATTCTTCGAAAGTTAAAGGGGAGTATGGAAAAGTTATAAGTGCTGTGGAGCATAAAATTGAGCTGGTAAAGCAAGGAGATGAGATAAGGAGAATAGGATTTTTGGTTTTTAAACATGAGTTTATTGAAGCATTATTTTCTAAACTTGGGGATCCCAGCGAAAATGAACCTATAGTTTATCTTGAAAAGACCCTTCCAATGATATGTAAGCCTTTGGATTGAACCTCTGCTAATAAAGGTGGATATTATTGCAAAGGATTCCCAGTTGTGCGTCTAACTGGATCTGATTTGCAAAAAAATGCAATGCAGAGAGGAAATCTATCTCAAGTTTTTGAAGTGCTGAATTTAATGGGAAAATGCCCGTGGAAAATTAATTCAAGAATCCTTGACGTGGTAGAAGCTTTTCACAGCCGTGGAGGAGGAGTCGGCGAAATTCCATTTACTAATATTGAAGAAAAATACAAAATTGGAGATGGCATCACACAAAAAGAAAAGACAAAAATTGAAAAAGCAAGAAGAGACAATTTTTCGCTTTTAAGTGATTTTGAAATAAAGCTGGGAATAGCAAGAAAATTCAAACAAATTTCAAGGTTTTTCATGCCGCTTAATTTTGATTTTAGAGGTAGAATTTATCCGATTTCTCCTCATTTAAACCAACTAGGAAATGATTTATCAAGAGGGCTGCTAGAATTTGCAGATGGGAAGCCAATAGGAAATAAAGGCTTATGGTGGCTGAAAATCCACGTTGCTAATAAAATGGGCCATGATAAATTGCAGCTTGACAAAAGAGTTGAAATTGTAGAGCAGAAACTAGATGATTTTTTCAAAATGGCAAAAGATCCTGTACAGTATACAGAATGGCTTACCTATGAAGACCCATGGCAGTCCCTATCAGCTATATTTGACTTAACTGATGCTTTGCAAAAAAAAGACCCAAGTCAGCATGTCTCTTTTCTCCATATCCATCAAGACGGAAGCTGCAATGGCCTTCAACATTATGCAGCTATGGGAAGAGATATAGAAGGTGCTGAGCAAGTCAATTTGATTGACAAAGATGTCCCAGGAGATTTATATACTGCTGTTTCTATTAAAGTCCAAGAAAAAGTTAACCAAGATGCTGCTGAAGGTCATGAACTTGCAAAGCTTCTTATTGATAAAGTAAAGCGAAAAATTGTAAAACAGACAGTTATGACTTCTGTATATGGAGTTACATTTATAGGAGCTAGAGACCAAATTCTAAAGCAGCTGAAAGAAAGACATGTTGTAGAAGAAGACAAGCAATGGGAATGCGCTATTTATTTAGCGAAATTAACACTTTCTTCAATTACTGGATTTTTTCAAAATGCTCAGAAAATCAAAGATTGGCTCATTAATTGTGCAGGATTAATCGCCAAGCAAGGCTACCCAGTTACATGGATTACACCTATGGGTTTTCCAGTGGTGCAGCCATATCGTCAAGAAAGATTTGACCTATCAATTAGTACAGCGTTTCAGAAAGTGAACCTTATTGTTCACCACGATAATTTGCCAGTAAATGTGCAGAAGCAAAAAAGTGCGTTTCCCCCAAATTACGTTCACTCATTGGATAGTACACACTTAATGAGAACTGCTTTAAGATGCCACAAACAAGGAATCGCCTTTGCAGCTGTTCATGACTCGTACTGGACGCATGCTTGTGATTTAGATGAAATGAATAGGCTATTGAGAGAAGAATTTGTGACCTTACATAACGAGCCATTATTGGAGCATTTGCTAAGAGGCTTCAGGGTGAGATTTCCAGGGGTGAAATTCGAAGAAGTGCCAAGTAAAGGAGACTTTGACTTGAGAAATGTTTTAACTAGTAAATATTTCTTTGCGTAATTATTATCTTAAATTATCGATGGATTCTTCTGAACTAATAGCAGGGTCACTTACAGAAACACTCGATGAGTCGCTTTCTTGAGAGTTCAATGGGCGGTTTGTTTCAATGATTTCAAGTTGGATGCCGTTATCAGTTGAAGACTCTTGCTTTTTATGATGTTTGCTTCCTCTTACGATTTTTTTCATCAGTTTGGCATAGGAAAATTGAGTTTGAACTACAGTATGACTGACAGCCCCCAACATTCTTGCTAAAATTGCATTTTTTATAGAAAGCCCATGGGTTTTATTGTGATATAGTTTCAGCAAATTCTACATAAAAAATACCTTCACATTAATTCTATAGTAAACTGCACCTCTTCCAGCCTTTTTTGTATTTAAAGTAACTCCATAGTCTAAATCGCTTCCGGTATCTTTGAATGTGACTTTTCTCTTTAAGCCACTCTCATACATCGTTACGTACTCCACTACTCCTACCCAGCTCCAATTGCCCATTCTGTCGACTAAAACTTCTTCCTCCCCTTCCGAATTGGTAACTCTTAATAGCTCCAAATGAGAATTAGACGCTTCTAAATCACCTACAATAATTAAATCATCAAAGCGATTCCCAGCTTTGATTATTTGAGTCCCATCAACTCTTGCACGCTCTCTTGTAATGCAACTATCTTTTAATAATTTAAATTCCCATCTATTCATAACATCTTTAAAGACATTTGTGTATAGCTGGTCATAATGTGTCTCAAAGCGAACTTTATGCTTCTTGAAAAATATCAAGAAAATATGTACAAGGGTGATGGTTATTTGTGAACCAGACCATACCATGGTGTCAACTGAATAAGGTAAAACCAAAAGGCCAAATAAAAATATGCAGGTTTGGGCAGCCACAATGCAGATTCTGAGATATAATTGATTCCATTGAACATATGATATTGTAAAAAAAGCTTGGGCAAGTTGGACGAGTCAATGTGAAGCTGCCATAATTTTTGTGATAGTTTGGATTAATTGATTGATAAAAATGAGGATTAGTAGCAGGATTTATTATCAAAATAAGATTCTTGCTAAATTTTAAATTAATAAATTTTTAAGTTCATTATTCACTCTCATGAAGTTTTAAATAATAGTTGATATAATAAATCTAACTAATTATGAAATAAATAGATTCTGATTGGAAAACTTTAAAATATATATCAAAATTATCAATATTTTGAGATAAGAGGAATTCTAAAAATAATAAAATTTAAAGAAAATAAACTCAATTATAAAAATTATTGCAGAATTAAAATTGGTAGATGGTTCTCTCATTAATCAAAGCAACCAAAGCTTGATAAGAGATCTTAAAATATTGAAATAAAATAATTTAATTATAAATCCATACAGAAAAAAAGTATATAAATGCATTTTCGAAGGGAAAAAATTCAAAAAGTGCTAATTCTTTAATTTTCTACTTTAAAAAGCTTCATTTCTGAACAATAATCTAAATAAAAAAAGGCAAATGAAAATTTCTAACTTTTTAATTCCTCAAGATTCAAGCGATTCTTCTCCTCGTTCCAACTCTCCAGGGTCATCCTCGCTTGATTTATGCTCATTTACATCCTCCAACAATTCTCCTTCCACAATAAAGAAAAAGCATATAGGCCGGAAAATAAATTCCGACACTGAAATTCTTTCTCACTTTTATACCTTTCGAGCTTCGTCAATAGGCCAGCCCAAAAAAGAGTATTTACGCTGCAAGCTTATTCGCGGCCACAAGAAAGCAAATCGACAAATAGAAAAAAATATTATCCCAATAAAATCTTTCAATAGTTATAATTATCACAACCCTCAATCAATTGCTCTATGAAACAAACTTTCCGAAATTTACAAAAAGTATTCATTTATATTAAAAGATTTATCAAAAACAGAAAATACAATAATTACAAGCAAAAAGAAAAATAAATTAAAAGTTCCAAGCTTAACTAAAAGCTTTAATGCATACTTTTGCACAGAATATTTCCAAAGGTTAGAAGTAAGGGAATCTTTTTATTACTACGTCGAATACTTATTCAGCGATTTTGAGCCTGATATTCTGTGTCGAAAATTTAATTTTAACTGCTGTAAAAGCCAGAAACATAATGAAATTTGCTATGAAAAATGGGAGAAGGTAAAGCAATATATTAATAATGAAATGATTTTGGAGCTGAAATTAGAGCCTTGGTTCCCAAATTGTGAAAAAATCTTGGATGAGCCAAGAATTGAAGAAGCGGAGAAAAAAAGTCCTGAATTGTATTTGGATTTTAATCAGCCGTCATGGATTCGGAAAATTTATGTACAGAAAATTGAGCTTATTGATCCAAGTGATATTTTTAAAGTGAATATTATTAAGGATTTAAAAGTTTAAAATGATAATTTAAGTTTTTTATAATTAAAAAAGATTTTTCATATTGGTTTTTTACGTTTTTGATTAAGAAGCATTTATAAAGATTAAATTTCCCAAATGGAAACAGAACAACGCATAGGAGGAAAATTCGTCATTGGCTCTAAAATTGGAGGAGGTTCCTTTGGTGAAATTTTCAACGGAACGAATATCAACACAAATGATAAAGTTGCCATCAAGTTCGAGCCAACAACCTGTAAAACTCCTCAACTGATTTCAGAGGCAAAAATAATGAGATCTCTTGAAAAAGGCACTGGAATCCCAAAAATTTTTTGATACGGTGGTTCAGATGATGGAAACTACATGGTTATGGAATTATTGGGACCTTCTTTGGAGGACCAGTACAACTTTTGCCATCGAAAATTTACACTAAGGACCACAATAAAATTAGCAGATCAGATGCTGCATAGAATTGAATTTGTCCATAATAACAACATTATTCATCGTGATATAAAGCCTGATAATTTTATTATGGGTTTAGGTTCAAAATCTGGCATTGTGCATATAATTGATTTTGGGTTAAGTAAAAAATATCGAGATCCCCGTACAAAGCAGCATATTCCATACCGTGAAAACAAAAGTTTGACTGGCACAGCAAGATATGCATCGATTAATACTCATATGGGTATTGAGCAATCTCGGAGAGATGACTTAGAAAGTATCGGATACTCTATTGTTTATTTTTATAGAGGAAATCTTCCATGGCAAGGAGTCCGAACTGGAACAAAGCAAGAAAAGTATCAAAAAATCATGGAAAAAAAGATAGGGACACCACTGGATCAGTTATGCCGTGGTTTTCCCCAAGAATTTATAAATTACATGAGCTATTGCCGATCGTTACATTTTGAAGAAAAGCCTGACTATGATTACTTAAGAAGACTATTCCAGACTGTTAACACAAATGAACAATTCGCAGATGATTTTAAATTTGATTGGATAAAATCAACCGCATCTTCACATGGCAGTTCAAGATCTGTAAATAGAAGACACAGACATAAAAAAGTGAAACATACAGAGCCGCAACCTTTACCACAAGATGAAAAAGTAAGTTGTTCAGAGTCAGCAGAAAGCATAGCCAAAACTATTGTTACTGATAGTTGGCCTGAGTTTAAGGATAGAGAAAAAATATTTAAAACGAGATATTTATCGTTATTAGCAAATCATGTCACAATTGCTCAATTAGAACAAGGGTGTAATATATATTAATAACTATAATTTTTTGAGACAATTCAATTATGTCTGCTACTTAATTATAAATTTTCTTTATTTCTTACTCTTTAATAGCAATAATAATTAACATAAATGAATTTAATGTATAATTATTGAAGAATCTCGAGCAATTTATCGTTTTTTACATTTTTTCTGGTTCTTCGAACTCATTCATTTCGCTCCATGTTAATGTTTTCTCTCTTTTCAAACAAAAGCAGCAGCTTGTAGTGTGCTTAATTGTGACTTCACTAACACCATAGGCTGAAATTCCACTCATTGTTGTCAAATCATTTTCTTCAGAAGGTAGAAGCATAGAGCTTGTATCTGAATCCAAATTTTTTGATTTCCTTGCTGATCTTTTAAACGCAAATCTTTCATGTGTAGTCGTATTGCTTATCAAATTGACCACTTGCACATAAAATAATGGCAACACTAATAGAAATGCAATACCGCATAGAGCAAAAATAATAATTAAAGCAATTTCCCAGAATTTGTTGATTTCATTGAGATTATCATACAAAGGATCATCGCTCACATCTCCATATGCATCTAAAATTAGCATCAAACTTATTGCCATATGGAACAAAAAATCAATTTCAATAAAAAACAAAAACGAAAAAAACCATTTATGGTTTCTAGCTCCTACACAGTTATTTATCCATGGACAATGATGATCAAATTTTTGAACACAACGATTGCAGTGCTGGCAATGTTTATTTGACTTTGGTCTCTTTACTTCACAATAAGGACACACAAAATCTCCATTATATTTTTCGTATAAATCCACCAAACTCATCTCATAGTCCTTTTTAACATATCCTGGGTCAATGCCAGAAGAAGCTGCAAAAGTAATCAAAGTTAGCATAAAAATCAAAAAAGATGAAACTGCGACAGGGATGTGAACAAATGGGACAATACACATAAAAATCAAAAAATACCGAATAATAAATACTGCTATGTAAAAAATAAATGTTTTTCTTGAACTTTTGACGGGTTGTATTGGCGGTCTGATAGGATTAATATGAGCTAAAATGCAAGGTTTTTCTAAGACTTCTTGAATTTGTGTAGGTGAGCCTATTTGTTCAGCGATTTTTAAAGGAGTTGAGCCGGCGTTGTTTTGCACTTCTTTGGAAGCACCTCTCATTAATAAGTGCCTAACAATTCTATATGATTTGGAGATGGCTGCTAAATGAAGGGGTGTATGTCCTTCATCATCTTTTAAGTTCATATCAGTAGCAATTGCTATTAAAAGTCCTGCGCTTTGTTCTTGGCCTTCTAAAGCTGCAATATGCAGAGGTGTTTTCCCTGTTTTATCTCTTAAGTCAATTGGAATATGTAATTCTTTAAAAAAATAAGCTAAAAGAGCAAGCTGGCCATTTGAAGCTGCAATGTGTGTGACACTTTGGCCTTGATTATCTTTTAAAGAAAAATCAGCACCATTCTCAATATAAATTCTTGACAGTTTCTGATTGAATATTACTTTTCGGCCAGTCAAGATTGCGACATGCAAAGGAGTTTTCCCATCATCATGGTTGGGGTGGTCAAGCAATTTTTTGACGATATTTTGGTCAGGATAACGAGTATTTATCTAGATTGTCAATACCTCTATAACTGCTAGTTGAAAATAATCGATTGCAACTGGTTCTCTTACTAGAGAAATCGCAATTTCATGAAAAACTATATATAGATCACTGTTATTCCCATTGAAGGTTTTTAAATCTCAAATTTCGAATTGGTTACTCTGAAGTATTTGTTTAAATTTTTGGGTATCTAATGATAGAAGCGCCTGTAAGAGGTCATCAATCTGATTATTTGCATCAGTCATTTTTACAACAATATTAGTTTAGATATTAGCAAATTAAATTTTATCACACGTGGAATGGAAATTAGAGATTTTAATGCTCTTTATTTCTTATTAAGCTATGGATAATTTTCAAAATTTACTGAAATTCTTATCAATCTATTATTTGCAATAATTTTAATTGCAGGTATGAGAATTTATATTGCAAATCATAATTATAATAAAAGCTCCATCTTCAAAAACTCCTGAAAATTTCTACATAAATGTTTCTGCATCATAATTCAATGTTAATTATCATCTAAAATACTAAATGTTTCTATCACAAGATCTTCCAAAATCATATCAGCAAGATCTAATTTTACTTGAGTTTCCTCAAACTCGTACTCAACCCACACATCATCTTTTTCCACTACATCATCTGCTAGCATCATCGCTAGCCTCTCTTCTCTAGTCTGTTGTAAAAACTCTTCATCAAAAACGCCTCCAGCCAAAAACATTTCCTGTGTAGGAAATTTCCCTGCCTGCAATAAGCTTCATTTTTCTGTTTCTTTTTTCACCTCCTCCATGATTACATCTAAACCTTTGTGGATATCCACCATAAGCCTATTTGTGCTGCTTCAAGGCATAGGAATTCCTTTAAGTCCATAAGGCCTATATTTCTGCAGTGACTCATTTGTGGCGTCAAAAATCATTTTATTATGGATATGCTCACATTCCGCTAATAATTGCAAAGTGCTGGGGCTTAAATTTTTTTTTGCGAACGAAAGATCGCGATGCTCCAATTCCAAATAATAATTAACATTAAATACAGGTGGTGGCTGCGTGAATTCAGTCTCTATATGAGTTCCTATTTCAGTTTCTTGCATTCTTGATAGTACATCTAATGGGTTTCTTTTCAATGGCATCGTTAAATTCTTGACAAAATCTTCTATATTGTGCAGCCCTAGGTTAAAAATTTCCTCTACATATTTTTGGACTGATAAAGAGTCAGTTTGGATCATAAGCTCTTCAGGAAAACTTTGGTCAGTCTTTATAAGCTCATCAAAGTTTATTTGACTTGACTGAGAAATTTGTGGAATTACTTCCTCTCTTATAAGAATTTCCAATATAGATTCAGAAATTCTGGATATAAGCTCTGGAGTGATTTCACGTGCCAGTTTGGGAGTTCTTTCTTCTTGTAATTCAAGAACTGGAGTAGTTGGTTTTGATTTTTCGTCTTCACTGTCACTTACTTTGAATGGAGTTGATGATACTTCTATAAGATTGTCTGGTTCTGTAGTTAGCGGCTGAAGCTCGTCAAAAAGAGAAGAATCTTCAGTGAAATTATTAGCTGGGTTTGAATTTTCAGTGGATTTTCCTTCTTCTATAAAAATGGCACCTTGATGAGGGCTGCTTGAATTTATTTGCAAGTCAAAAGAGGCTATAGATGGTCCTTCACTTATATTTGGGGATGCTGCAGGCATGTTTGGCTTGGAGAATTCAGGACTTTCTTTAGAGATACTTGGAAATTCCAATAGTTTTTCTATAGCATTATCCAATTCTTTTAAAATTTCTTCAGATTTACCTTCAATTTCTGACACACTTTCATTTTTGGCAATTGAACTTGTAGCGGATTCATTGATGCATTCAAAGCTGGTTTTTTGTATTTGGGAATTTTCTTTATTTTCCTCAATTTTTAGAGATTCATCTTTGTTGCTTTTATACGACGTATTGCTTATAAGATTTTTGAAAATTTCGTCGCCTTCATCAGTTTCCAACGGTGCCACTTGGTTGAAATCTGGGAAGTTTATTTTTTCTGACTGATCTGGGCTAATGTTGCTTAAATATGACGGAACTTCACTGAAGTTTTTATCTTCTTCTGCTTCACTTTCTTCGTTATTTTCTTTAATATTTAAAACCTCTTCATTTTCTTCAGATTTTTTACTTTCACAAAAATCTTGCAAAATTTTATCGAATCTCTCTGGCCTTAAGCTGTCACTTTCTGACTCACTGAATTTTGGATGTTTTTTATTGAACATTTCCATAAACTTATCAGAAACTTGAGATTCACAATAGCTACTTTCACTCGAACTGTCTCCTGTGTATTCCTTCATATGTTCATCTTCGCTTTCTTTATGAATTAAATTATTTTCATGGTCCTTGGTTAAAGCTTCTTGAACATTTTCTATATTTTCTTCTATTAAATTTCCTAAATTCATGTATCTATCTTCTATTATTTTTGCTAGCATTTTTTCAACGTCTTTTCCAAGTCCTGATTTTTGTGTGATTTCTTTTAATTCTTTAAGCTCTTTTTCCTTTAATTTTCGGAGATTTTGCTTTTGGTTTTCTTGCCATGCAATTTGTTCTTTTAAGATTTCTTTATATTCATCTTTTTGATGTTTGATCTCTTCAATATTTTTTAATTCTTCAATTAGGCGGTCTTCCAAATGTGCAGTGCTCATTTTTGGGCTTAAAATTTCGACTAGATTTTCAGGAGGAATTTCAGAACTTGTTTCAGGAGAAGAATAAGGGGATCCATCCACTTGAATTTCTAAGTTTTTCTTGGCCTTTATTTTGTCTTTTGAAAGAATTTGCTGAATTTCATTATCTTCGTTCGTATAAGTCTCTTTCTCTATTCGTTTTTGTAGTAAAAATTTCCTTATATGAGACTGAATTTTGGCTGCTGCCTTGTTTTTTGAATTTGGTGAAGGCTCTTCAAAATTTCCTTTGACTCTCCCTATCCGGTTTTTAAGGTCGTCAATTCTTTTTTTGATATCATTTTTTCGTATTTCCATAGAACTGTTTGAGTCTGAAATTATTTTCCCATTTGAGGAAGAGCTTTCTAATAGTTTCGGAATGTTTGTCGGAGATGAATCCTGAAAATTTATATTGCTGCTTGGCTCGCCTTCTTCTAAATTTGTATCTGAAGCAATATACATCTTCAAGCTATCTTGAAGTTTTATATCTTCTTTTTGCTTATTTGCAATTGGACTAATGAAATTATCTTGGGAAGAGCCTTTGCTTTCCGAATGTTCATTGATTAATTTCCTACTTGTTAATGGCTGATATGTTTGCTCGTCTATTTCACTAATCGGAGATTCTTCCACCCAAGTTTTTGTTGATTTTTTCTTAATTTTTCTTTTATTTGTTTTTGGCTTTTTTTTCTTTTTTAATTGTGAAATTTGTGACTTTGCAAAAATATCTAATTGCCTTAGCTGTGTTAACCTTTTTGCCTCTTCAGCTTGACGGTAGAGCATTTCTTGAACTTTTGACTCTTTTCTTGATTTTTTTTGAACCTTTATAAAGGCTTGAATTTTTGGGTCTGGCTTTTTAATAGTTTTTAATGGGATGATCAGATCCTGATTTACACTTTTACTTCGAGGCTCTTTCCCGATTTCGAATTTCATTTCTTCAAGAAACTCCAATCCAATTCTATCTTTTTCAGCTGATTTTGTATGTGCTCGGATTTCTCTTTTCCGCTTGCGCTGCTCCTCAATTTCTCTTTGCAGTTCAATCATATCTAAACCTAAAACTTTTTTTTCATCTGCACCCCAAGCAATTTTTGGGTGGAATTTTTCTTGTCTAAATTTCAATGAATTTTCTTGACGAATTTGATTGTTTTGGATTCTCAATTCAATTTTTCGTCGCTCTGTTTTGGCTTTAAGCTCTTGTTCAGCTTTGATTTTTCGTACTTTTTTGGCTTTTTCTTGAAATAAAGTTTTTTTGACAATATCTTCGATTTTTATGATAGTTTTGGATCTATTATCGTCATTCTTTTTTGATAAATCATACTTTATTTCAATTTCTTTTGTTTTTATTTCAGGGGTCGAAAAAGTTTTACTAAATGTATTTTTTACTTCAAACAGCTTTTTCTGTGACTTGCTTTGTGAGAGATGCTTGTTCATAATCAGATTTTTGCTCATTTTTGTCGTTTCTTTAGCTAGTTTTGTTTTAGAAGGATGAATAGGTGGCTTCTGCTTTATTTTTCCTAAAGATTTTCTTTCAGTATTTGATTTTGACAAAAATTTTTGTGATAAGTTTGAATTGTCATTGTTGTGGCTTTCCAATGTTTTATAAGGTTTTTTTGATTTTGTAAAAATTTGGACAGGAATAGGATATTTGCTAAAATTGTCATTTTCTGGTCGATATAATGTGCTTTGTGAAAGAATTCTTTTTCCAGTTACTGATGCTGAGCCTACTCTTGCTCCTGTAAATGAACGATAAGTAGTACTGATTTCTAAAAATCCTGTACTTTGGCCCGAGAAAGAAACAGGTGAATTCAATTGAGTTTGTTCCCCTGAAAAGCTGATAACTTGAGTCATATTTAAATAGTTATTTTAAAATGACTTATTATTCTTTTGAAAATTGATACTTAACTCTATAAGCTGCTATAAGAACCTTTTAAATTTTGCTTTTAAACTCAAGAGTACATATCTATTGAATGATGTGAAAAATTATAAGTAATACAAAAAATATAAATAATATAGATTTGAAAATCAAATTTTATTATAGAATTTAATTTATTTAATATATATAGAGGGATCATTACCAGTATCTGGCATTTTAGTCAGAATTGAATTGGGATATTTTGAAGTCATTAAAAATGATGATTATGTATGTGGCAAATCATAAAAATCTGATTATAGAATTGATGATTCTTATCTTCAAAACTCAAATAGCAAAACCCTAACTATAAATTTGTTAAATTCAAGTAAAAATAACGACCTTCTGCTTTTATCTTATAAAGTCTTATCCTTGAAAAGAGATATAAATCACTTTAAAGTATAATTGTAGTTGAACGCAAATTTTCAAGAATTTCATGATTGTATATTTATTTAAATTTAAAGTGATTATAAAAATATTCATAAAATCCTCTCCTATTATTGCTAGTCTAAATATTTATCTCCTTAAGCAAAAATTTTATCAGCGATTAATATTTTGTGAGTATTATATGAGATTTGTTTATAATTTGCAAGTGAAAATTTCAACCAAAAAAAACACAGAAAATAAAGCCATAATTTTTTGTTTATTTGGTTCCATTTTTTAATTAATTGCTGATTGTTCGATAACTCAGTTGATATTCAAATATGCTTTAGATTTTATTTCAAATGTATAGAAGTTCGTTTGTCAAGCTTTGCTAATATTATTTATATGAAGACATTTTAGATACCTCTTTTAAAAAAATATAATAGTCAGATACTAATCAAGCTTCTTTATAAGAAACAAATCCAAAAAATACCCTAATTGAGAATAATACTTTGATATAAATCTATTTCTTGTTAATAAAATAATTATCCTTTTACAAAAAAAATTGAATTTTATTAGAATTTTTTTCCCTTTATAAAAATTCCATAATTTTATTAACCAATTAAAGATTTCCTTATGCTCTAATTTTAAACTTCTTAAATCATGCAAAATTTTTTCATGTTTAGTGGCTAATATAATTAATGGTAAGACCTAGCCAACTTAGTGCTCTCATTCTCATCCTTTGTATTTCTTTCGGGCATACAACATATTCTCCATGGGCTCGCTGGATTTTAACATCCCAGTATCTGAGTGGCGGAAAAATTAAAGACTCTATGAATACAGCTCCTGATCTTTATATCCGATCTCCAGGCTCCATCTCTTCATCAATTTGTAAATGCGGATATTTAGAGCCTTCTAGCACTGAATCATTTGTAGCAGATTTCAGAGGCTTCAAAACTCAATCACCAACTCAGTTTGGGGTAAGTATTTGGGTTTACTTCACCTCGACATCCGGCGCTTCCCCATTTAAACTTGCAATTGACGATACAGGATCAGTGTCAAATTATCAGGGAATTTCACCAGCTGATGGGGAAATAAACTTTAGCTTTGCAGATGATTCAGGTAATACTGATTCCTCAAAAGACTCTCTTTTAACTATAGATCTGGGTAAATTTTATATAGGAAAATGGCTATTTGTCAGTTTTTATTGGGTCCAGACAGGAAGCGATGTAACTTGGAGCATCTTTATACCAAGTCTCTCTACAGTTGAGAAGACTTCAGCAGGTTCTACTGTGTCTTATATCATGCCAGTTGGGTATTTTATTTTTGGAGGACCATCAGCAGTTGGAAAATATTATGAAGTTCAAGTCTTTAAGAGTGTCACCAGAACTACTTCTACTGACCTTGTAATAACTCTTGCGGATACCAATGGTGAAACTTATGCCGCTACCACATCCAGTTGCCCAAACAGCTGTAACTCTTATTGTTACCCTGGCTACGGCTGTTTGAGTACCACCACTTGTCAATGCCCACTTCTTTACAATTGTGACGCAAGCGGAGCTACTATTTCTTGCAAAGATCCCAATGCTGATTTTACTAATTCTTGCCAATGCAATGCTGGATACCATCTTCAAGGCTCAGCATGTGTTGTAGGTATTTTTCATGTAGACTGTCCACTTAACTGTGCTGAATGCTCATCAGGTACTGTTTGCACTCTATGCAACTCTCTATATTACCTCCATGATAAAAGTGATGGTGGGACTGAATGTGTTTGTAATTTTCATGTAGCTTGTACATCTTCTTGCAACTCGTGTGAACCTGACGCTGCTTGTTATGAGTGCGCTATTTCAGTAGTCAAGGAGCAGGGAATGTGCAGAGCTGATTCCATTGGGTTCCAAGTCAGTTTTAGCTCTCCATTTGTTGTGCTTAATTTTGCTCATCCTTTGAAACAACAGCTGACTGTAGGAAACTTGGTAGCAAAGACGGCTGATGGAACATCTGTCTCGACAAGTGATTGGATTATAGATCCATCTTCTACACTCTCCCAATTGAAAGTCAAGACTAGTCTGAAGCAAAGCCAACTTCCTATTAGTCTGAATTTGAAATTCGGAAAAGTTAATAGTAACTAAGAATTCTTTTTATTCGACTGTAATTAATGTATGTTTCAAAGAGTGAGCTTCCTTGAAAAGCTGAATATTAAATTATGCTAAAAGCTCAAAGATCATCTTGAGAGATTTAAAATATTTTTATTAGTGTAGACTTTATGCATATAGAAGAAATTATTATATAATTTTTAAAAATCAAACTTCATCAAATTAATTAACTTCACAAAAAGGCTCTTTATAATTCAACTCAAAAAATTTTCAACATCGATTAAAGAAAAATCCCTATTTGTTGTTAAATTTATAAATAGACCAAAATGTGCAACATGATCAAAAATTTCTGAGCTGAATTAATAAGTATTGCAAAATCTTGACCAATCCGTAGACAAATGCTTTTCTGCTATATTTTTTCGATTGCAGTGATTCTCTCTATGATTATTACTCTTGTTCTATTAAATACCTTACTTCTACTAAACCAAACTGTTCTCCAAATCGACGAAACAAGGAATACACAATCTAGCTCTGACTTAATTTCTCTCATTGAAACTCGTGGGGCTGCATTAGCAGCCGAGATGTCAACTATAGAAATCTTCTTAAGAATGATGAACAATATGCTGATTTTTTCATATGATGAATCAACTTTTGCTCTTGAAGAATTAAGAAGTAAGCAGTTTAAAGATATCCCAGAACAATATTTGGAGGTTTTTCCAGATATTTATGGGAACAGAAATGTTAGCTTTGAGTTTGCAGCATATTTTCCACTTGGAAATGTTGATGAAACAATGTTGAATCGGTCTTCTACGCTTAGTTATTTATGAAACAATATTAGGTTTCTAGCAAATCAAACAACTATAAGATATCTTATGTATTTTGAAGAAGCCAATTTTATTATTGTGTATCCTGGATCAGAGCTTCCAGATAGCTATGATCCTAAAAATGAAGTTTGATATCAAACATATGTAGAAAACAATTATAACGATGTAAGAACCACAGCGTATAACGATACCTTGGGAAATTATCAATCAATTGCGTCCTTGGTATATTCCCTTGTTGATAACAATGGGAAAAAAATAGGAACAATGTCAGTTGATATTTCAATTTTGGCGATGTTTAGAAAACTTGACACACAATATTTAGGAAATGGAGATATCTCAATTATATATTGAAATGGAGATATTTTCAGAGGCGGCGAGTATGGGTTTTGAAAATCTTCGTATAAAACCATGAGTGAAATCGCATATCAAAACTTTTGAGATGATATTCAAAAAAATGAAAGCGGAGTTAACTATCTGATCGAAAACAATAATATCTATAGAGTAGCTTCTACAGCATTAGAAACAACAATTGACATTTCTGATTCAGAAATTGTATCAGAAGGAAGAGACTGGTATTATATAATTATGCTGCTAGTGAATGAAGCTGACATCATGATTTACAAAGAAGATGCGAAGTCAAAAATAAAAGAACAAGGGTCATTATTTATAGGAATTACCTTATGCTGCTCATTAGTGACCACAATATTAATTATTTATTTAATCCACCATCAATCTCGCACCATAACAGAGCCTTTGCAAGGGATCATTGATTTCACTTATAAACTTAACACAGCTAAAAAGATTGATATGGATGAACTGAATCAATTAAAAGAAGGAGATTACCAAGTAGAACGACTTGTTCAAGCTTATAAATGTTTGGCGAGCAACTTAATAAACAAAAAAGATGAATATGAAACTCCAGTCATGAATATACAAAGAGCTTATCCACCCAATGAGCTTCATAGGCCAGGAAGAATTTTATGGAAAGATTATATTGAAAAAATCCCAAATAATTAAATTTTATAATTAACATGGCTCATTCTGCAAATCACGAGACTCTTCAAAAGTACTCCGAGTATTTATTTGATGAACTCTCACCAGAGATCCTATCCACATTTAAACTAGCAATTGAACAGCTTTATGAAGATTATTCTCAGTCAGCCATAAAGGAATCACAAAACCTGAGTGATCATGCTAGAAATGTCAATCGCCAGCTGTCAGAAATATTGCAGTCCTTGAACTGTCACCTCCAATGTGCTGAGGAGCAATCCTGCTCAGACTTTTCTGATCCTTCAATTCTTGCCCC
>CATKHM010000553.1:0-17042 GCA_949751825.1 Blepharisma undulans
CTTTTATTTGCTTATTAGTTTCTTCAAGGGAATCATTTGTAAGTTTTTCAAGCTTTTTTAATTGGCTATGCATAAACATTTCATTATCAGCAAGACCACTTTTTAGCTTATTTTCAATAAACATGAGCGCTTCATCATTTCTTCTTGATTGGTTTATACTTGCATATGAAGGAGTAACCGTAGGTGAAGCTGAATTTTCTAAAACTTCTACAGGCTTGTTTTTCAAACTTACTAAACACTCGTGATCATGCTTAAAGAGTCTAACTAAGGTTGATATTGCTGACACAATTGGACCAGGAATATTAGACCAACTTGAAGGAGAAATTTCTGAAAGTTCCTTTAATATTTCGTCTTCACTTACTTGAGAATCCATTAAAAGTTAGACAATCATAACTAAATTTGTATTTAACAAAATTCATATTAAAGCAAAAAACATCTTTCTTAAAAGCATGATTTGCCTTTAGTGAAAAGTATCAGAAAAATCAGATGTATATTATGAGATAGAATTATAATTGCTCAAAAGTTTAAGAGCTATTTTGGAGTTTGAGACTTCTGTAGTCGAATTATTTGACTCTTATCATTCTTGAAATATTAAATTCAAATTGAATATGCAATTCTGATTAAAATTCCTGTAATTTATGTCGATTCTGAATATTCTGGCAATAAAATTCATTAATAGAAATCAGCAATATCACTGTTGTCTAATGCGGCATTTTCCCATCCATTAAGTTCTGACACAACCAAGCAAAGCAACCACGCACTGAATTCAGAGCTTATAAATAAGAAATCCCCAACATTTCTCTTATCTTTCTTATAATTAAGACCTAATTAAAAGAGATCATATGTATTAGCTGCTTAGATTTCTTTACCAGCCATAATTCTCTCTTGGCCCATAGCTTTCATAACAGTCACTGAAACTGTAGCTCCTTGCTCGAACAAGTCACGGATTTTAGCTCCTTCTTCGTCTTCTGGAAGCTTCAAGTCTTCTTTTGTATTCCCAGCTTCGTCCATCAAAGAAACAAATCCATCTCTTGCAATATCGACCAAGGTATAGTCAATTCTTGAAATGTTGGGGACATCGATATTGTGAGAAGTTGGGTGGATTTCTTCATATTTATTTGCAGTGAAAACATCGATTCCTGTAATTTTGGCTTTGGCTGAGCCATGCTTGCCGACTTTGGCTGTGGCGATTTCCATGATTTTGACTGGATGGCCTCTGAGGACACAATATCCACCCTTCTTAAGTGATCCGACTTGGCTTGGGTAGGTTTCTGACGCTCCTGAAGCAACAACGTCAACTGTTTCTTCGTGTTCCATTAATTTATATATGGAGCTTTTAGACTCTTATATCTATTCTATTTGCATGCCAATTTCATCTTGATAGTGAAGATCTGCGAGGATAAATATTAATTATTAATGAAATTGGCTCACAAGGCGCTATAGTAAAATAGGCAAGGATTCTAATTGTTGATGTGATGGTTTTTGGTTTGAATAGTTTTGCCCACATATGATTTCTTTGTCTCAAAAGAGATTGACTATAAATTAAGAAATTCAGTATAATCCCTAATAAATAATCCAATTACCATTATCTATTTTCTTTCTTTATTTATTGCATTTAACGAAAATTCAGCGCTATTTAAGCTTACGAATCAATATTTTCCAGTAAGGATTTAACAACTGGCGTTTTTTCGCCTATCTTATAGATTTGCTCTAAACTTAATAAAATATGGAGCCTTGCACCCACTACGACAGAGGATGCGACCTTTTATCCTTATGCTGTGAAGAGTTTTTCGCATGCAGATATTGTCATGATCGGGTTAAGTTCGAAGAAGAAAAAGATTTGACAAAAAGGCACAAAATGGTCAGGGCTGATGTGAATACGGTTAGATGTCGTCAATGCAAGCATATACAAGGCATCGCTCAGTACTGCGAAGTCTGCGGGAACTGCTTAGGCAACTACTTCTGTGGGATCTGCCACTTATTTGACCACGATATGTCCAAACAAATTTATCACTGTGATAAATGCGGAATATGTCGTGTAGGTCCTAGAGACAAATTTTTCCACTGTGACACTTGCGAAGCATGCCTTAGTATTGCTTTGCGAGATTCTCACGTCTGTATACCAGGCGTTTTGAAATCTAACTGTGCTGTATGCCAAGAAGACATGTTTACTAGTAGGGAATCAGTTATTCCAATTAGATGTGGACATTTTATACATAATTCTTGTTTGAGGGACATGATGGAACATCATCGATATACGTGCCCAATATGCTGTAAGTCGATTGCTGATTTTTCAGATTTTTACCAAGAATTAGACCAAGAGGTCGCTTCGACACCAATGCCACCAGAATACGAAAACGTTTGGTGTACGATTCTGTGCAACGATTGCTTGAAGTAAGCTTTAGTCAGAAAAAACGAAGTCAAGTTTCATATCATTGGGATGAAATGCCCAAACTGTGGGTCTTATAATACAGCAAGATCTTAAATTAATAAATTATTATGCTATTCCCAAATCTCAGAGAAAACCTGGAAATCTGCATTTATAGCTTGGAGTTTGGCTTTTATATCTTTCGAATCGAAATTCCCACAAAGAATAGCTGAGCTTCCCCACTCTCTTATTTCGTTGGCTTCATTTTTTATGATATCTTGAATGTATTTTGGCCCATTTCCAGATCTGGAATTCGCAACAGTGAGTTTTCCTCCAAGTACTCTAATTGCACCGTTGATATCTTCTTGGTAAACATGATCAAAGTTCTTCTGTAGGGTATTTTTCTGGGAATTTCTGCAGCCGTATATAAGCCACACAGGTTTTGGATTATTCAAGAGCAAATGCTCAAGGATTCCTCTGAAAGGAGAAATTCCAGTCCCAGTGCATATCATAATTGGTTTTGGCGATGCTTTTATTCCTTCCCAAAACACCCCAGGCTCGTTAGGAAGCGAATACTCTACATTGAGGTCATTCAAAGCTGCATATTCTAAATATCTGGTGCATAGTCCCATAACTGAAAATGCAATAGTTATTGACCCAGGAGATGTACTTGGTGATGATGATATTGAATAATTCCTTGGGCTTAGTATAGGAATTACATCCAGTAGTCCATCCAAATCATGGACATCCCAGGAATGATACTTATTTATGATATTTTCAAATGTAAACTCATCGGGCATAGTAATTTTTGATTGGTCAATATGATGGGTCAAGCCTTCTTTTTCTGTTGGATTGGAAAGAATTGATGCTAAATAGGCCGCACATCGTGTCTTGACTGCCGATTGGAAGTCCACAAATCGTTTAAAAAAATCGAAAACCGATATAGGTGTTTGGAATCTATGAGCTACTGACTTTGATATGTGAGATTTATCACGAATTGACTGTGTAGGTTGCAAGCCTAATTTTGTTATCATTTCAGTCACTTTTTCATCAGGATTTTGAGGGTACATAAATAAAGCTGTACCTGGGATATAGCTCTTCCCTTCAGTAGTAATTCTAATTTCAATGACTTTTTTGGCTGCGTTTTCTTCTGTAAGTACTCTGTATTCCAAAATCCTCCCCCAAATGCTTGGCATATCTTCGATAGCTTGACTGACTTGCTCTCCGCTTCCTGCTTTCGATAACTCTTCGACTTGTTTTTTTAAAGGCTCCCAAAGTCCGTCGATTCATGCATCGACAGTATTTTCTATTCCTAATTGCTCATCTACTACTCCTCTTTCATAAAATTCAGTGGCTCCTAGCCTTTTCATGTGATTATCAACTGTATTTGGGCCTCCTTGAAAAGTGCTGTAATTCGAATCCCCAAGACCTAAAAGTGTGTATTTCACGTTGGAAAAAATATTTCCTTCTTGCTGTCTTATCCAACGATAGAATTTTAAGCCGTTGTCTGGAAGTTCACCATCGCCAGTGCTTGAGACAACTATAACTATTACGTCCTTTTGGGAAATGTTAAAAGAAGTCCCAAGCTCCTGTAGACAGTATCTTTCGCATGGGATTCTTTTTTCAACACTTTCTTCATAGATTATGCGAGATATCTCTTCACAATTGCCAGTTTGGGAAGCCCAGAGAATTTTTGCTGCCATTAAATCAGCTTTATTATAAAAAGAAAAGAGAATTTTTTTGAGTTTGCGCAAGAATTAGAGAATATAAATTTCAATAGATAATTGAACATTGAAGGAAAGATAAAGCTTCAGCCCATCAAATATAATAAAAACCTCAAAAATTATTGTCTTTCTCGTGATGAAATTTTGACAGATATATTTTAAACTGACTTTCACATGCCACCAAAGTTATTGTTTCAATTTGTGAGATTGGAGACACAATTTTTATCATAAGCCAAGATGTGTTTCTTAATATACTTAAGAAAAATGAATGGAGAATTTATAAAGATGACGCAAACTAATATGAGATAAGTTTAAATGTGCAAAATGCAAACATGATTCCTTAGAAGAATCTTTATTATTATAATCCAAATCTATAAAGTTTAATCATAAATGCTTAATTCTCTTATAATCTGGAACAAAGCAGCATCTTAATTCATTAAAAAAAATTTACTATTGGATTGTTCTCTTACGATAATTTGTTATATAATTTTGTGTAAATTCATAAGAAATAAGAGAAATCAAAACTATAAACTTAAAATGCTATCAATTTCAGGGATATTTTATCACATTTTTGTTTTTTATCCGGCATTTATAAACATTCAACTATGAAGTGTTGCATATTTATTGCAATACTCCTAGGCGCTCTTGCTGAGGTTGAAAAATGCAGGAGTGATATAGCTAACATGCCTACCGATTATCCTGGTGGCCAAAAAATGATTTATTACTCTGGTCGTGGCTTTGATGACCTGGGTTTGTATGCTGAATGCAATAATTTAACAACAGCTAAGTATGCGCTTCTTGAGGCCAAATTGAACGATTTCAGAATAACATTAGGCTTTTGTGGACCAATTAATTGTACTCTCGATGATTATAGTGAAGTTGGAAAGGAAATTTATATGAAATTAAACCTGAGCCAATATGAACAACTCAAAGACTATAAAGCTCATTTTCCTTCGGAATTTAATAGTGAAGGCATGGATGGTAAAGCAATTTTCACACTTATCTTATGAATTCTCTTAATTGGCACAGTCATTGCTGGGACAATTTTTGAGATTATTGCTCAAAAAAATCCTCATAAAAGGTTTGGGCCAATCTCACAGACAACGATGGCATTTTCGTTAATTACCAACTGAAATAAGTTGACAGCTCTTCCCACTGAATTTGACACATTACAAATATTCAATGGTTTTAGAGTTTTCTCAATGATAATGATCGTTTTTGGGCATTCATATATTTATCAATTGTCCGGAGCCTTTTCAAATCCAAACAAGCTAATTGATATGTGGATGGACTATCAGCACTTGTTTATGATTATTTACGTTGTTGACCTTTTCTTTTTGATGGCTGGATTTTTGCTGGCTTTTCTTACAACAGCACATTTAAAGGCCTCCAAAGGAAGAATGAATTGGGGTGTTTTTGAGCTGCATAGATTTATAAGACTGGTTCCTATATACTACATGATCTTTTTCACATATGCGTTTCTTCTCAGATATATAGGAAGTGGCCCACAATGGCCTCTTTTTGTGGAAGTGACTCCTGAAGCTTGTAAAAATTACTGGTGGTCAAACCTGCTATTTATCAACAACTTTTTCCCATCAGATGAATTTTCATGCATGGGATGGGGTTGGTATATAGCAAATGATGTGCAATTTTACATTTTTTCACCAATTATTCTTGTTTTATATTACAACAAAAAGCTATGGGGATATTTAGCATGTTTTGGCCTGATTGGAGTCAATTGGCTCGTGGTTGGAATTGAGGCTAATGTAAATGATTGGAATCCAACCTTGTTGAGCGGGCTTGGGAATAAAGATCAATTCCTGAATAATTATGTGAAGCCTTATGCAAGAATGTCACCTTATTTACTAGGAATGATTGCTGGATTTATGTATCGCGCTTCGGTAGATGCAAAGGCACAAAAAGCTGCTGTCAAGCAAAGCCTCAACGTTGAATTGAACCCTCATTATAATCTCATTCAAGAAGAAAAGCCAGACATTCCTGTAGAAAGAGATATTGTTACCTACTATGAGCTTAAGGCTTTCAAATGGGTGCATGTTCCAGCGTTCAGATATATTGGCTATGTTTTTGGTTTTACTCTGATGGTTGTCATAAACTTTTCACCTTACCAACTAAATAAGCATGGGCTTGATTATTGGTCAACAGCTCACAAGGCTGCATTTGTAGCTTTTGATCATTTCGGCTTTTGCTTTGGGCTTTTATTCTTCATAATTCCTATGCTATTTGGGTATTGCAGATGCCTCTTGTATGTTTTGACACTTCGAATCTTATCTCCACTTGCGAAAGTTAGCTTTGCATTCTATGTAGTCCACCCATTGTTTATTTATTGGTATGTGTTTTCAAGAGATCAAGCCCTTGTTTATGGAGATTTAGATATTTGCTATCATGCAGTTGCCACAGTGCTATTTGCATCTATTGCAGGAACAATACTATCACTCATGGTTGAGAGCCCTATTCTTACTTTGGAGAAAAAGTTACTAAGAGGAGGAAGAAATTCAAAGTAAGATAATTTTAGTTCCATATCTAATTTAATAAGTTATGGATAAAACATTCTTGAAATTTCATTTTGTAAAATATTTCTATTGTATTCGAATGAAAATGCCTAAGATATCTTCAAATGCTGCTTTCATTTTCGTTCAAAATCAAAAATCATATTTCTTTAATTTCAATTTTCTTAATTTCTCAAAACTTGTCTTAGGCTAAGCCTTACACTCTCATAGTTCCAAATCCATAGTATGTGCGCTTAATTCTAATCAAAAACCAGAATCCAACAGACAACAAAATCTAAGAAATTAAAAAAATGCAATATTATGTTTAAAGAGACATTCCAAAGTGGCAGAGCTGTTGAAATTTTGAATCCCAAAGACAAAAATTCAAAGCTTGGCAAACCATATCAGCCCTTTTACGACCAAAGCGCAAAGTCTTACATTTTCAGTTTAGAAACCCATCTATCAAAAATCGCAATCCCTTCAAACGATATAGAAAAGCTCGGATTACTCCAGCCATATCTCGTAATGCAAGTTTTCATCCCAGGCTCTCACAACTTTTCATTCGAGCTACGCATAACTGATAGAGCAAATGTAAAACGCCGAATTCTGTTCACAACAGCCTGCAAAGATCTTACAGTAAATCCATTGAATGCAAGAATTCCAACTGACATTCAAAAGAATATATGGATAAACCTGTGTGTGGATATAGAAAGTTTTGTTAATTTATGCTTTGGGAATGCAGGGCATAGATCTTTGGATGGGCTAACTATTTTTGCGTATTGCAAATTAAGGAATGTGTTTACGATAAGAAGTCCGATTTTTGATGCTGAAAGCAGGACAACAGGATGTGAGCCGCTTCCGAAGCATCTAGAGTTCATGGTGAACGTGAATTTTCAGAATTTATTTCTCAATGCTGAAAGAATTCCAAAAAAAATTGATGAAAAAAACATTACGACTACTGAGCCTTTTGTGCCAGGAAATACCAGCATGGGGAAGCTTGGAAATAGGACTGCGTCGCCTTGAAATAGAAGCTCAATTATAACACCGCTAGTGAGACCTCATAAATCAGCGCCATTAAGCAGAAAAAATATTAATCTTCCTCCAAGACCTCAAAAATTAGGAACTACTGGAGTCACCCCAAGAACAAAAAAATTATCTGTGGGAGAATTCGAAGTGCCAGACAATAATCTGAAAACTCAAATAAGAATCCGAACAGGAAAAACCGTTACTCCTCCGAAGCCGAAATCACTTATATCAAGTGGTGGAAATACTCCAAGAAAGCCTTCATTAGAAACGAAGCCGCCAAAGCCGGTTGAGAAACACGTAGAAATAAATCTTTATTCTAAGTTCCAAAGCCATGGAAAAAAGAACGAAGAAGGTGGCGAGGTTGAAGAAGAAATTTTAACAGAAAGCATTGAATATGATGGAAAAGAGGATGGAGGATCTTTGACGAAAACCCCTAATAAAATACCGTTGTCTTTTAATGGAAAATCAGAAACAGAAACCAAAGAAATCAATTTACCTAAGCCTTTTTATTTTGAGAAAGGAATGTGGGATGCGTTGCAACATAGGCAGTTTTCTCCACCTTTAGTGGAAGAAGATAATTCTGATAGAAAATCAGAAGAATTAAAAGAGCTAGTATATGATAGTGTTTTAAAGTGCTTTTATAGCCCTGCAACGCAAGAATATTATAATGTTCGCTAGTGTGAGTATATATTAATTCAAATTTAATTTTAATTGCTTAATTTTTATTAAGAGAGCAAGTGATATAAATAATGTAGTCTTTGGAGTGTCAATAAATCAGTAATAAATACGGCTTCCAAGAAAATGATTTTTCTTTAAGCCGTTAATCATTAATTATTTATAAATTACTCATCTTAATAGAAATGTCAAACAATCATTTCCAGCCACAATTACTCTGTTTCAAATTATAGCAAGCTCACAAAGCTAAACGCATTAATATCCTCCAAATAAATCTTTCTTCATTATACTTCAAGTTTTTCCCATCATCGTTCTCTTTTAATTTACTGATCGTCAAAAAATCATCCACCCAAATTTTCTGATTTTAAACTTCTGGATCTTTGATCTCATTTCTTTTGTTTTTTTCCATTTATTAACTCTTGCAGTCACTATTATCAAACTTCTTCCATCAAAATTTTTAATCTGCATTACTTTAATATATATCATGGAGAACACTACAAATCCGTGCTCTACCAAACCCAATTTAATCAACGACAACTCAAGTGGAAACTCTGGGAGTGATTATTTATCATCGCCAGTTTCTCAAAAGCTCGTAAAGCTAACAACAATTTCGCTACTCGAACTTTATAGTCATATTCACCGAGTTCAAACCCGCGAACATCTTAAAAGAGTTTTAGCAGGTGGAGAAGAACTCAAAGGAGGACGATATTACGTCTATGGCCACATTGGCAGCGGATCTTTTGGAAAAGTAGTTGAGGCTTTTGATCGTGAGCGCAATGAAAAAGTTGCAATCAAAATTATTAAGCTTAAATTTGGAAAAATTGCACAGAGAGAGATACAAATGTTGAAAAAGTTAAATGAATATGATCAAGAAAAAGGGTATATTGTCAGAATGCTTGACCATTTTGAATGAAATGGCCACACTTGTATTGTTTTTGAATATTTAGCAAAAACTTTACTACAACTATTAAGAGATACTGGTGACAAAGGACTTTCTTTATCTGAAGTAAGAGATTTTGCATGGCAGCTTGTGCTGGCGTTATGTCTACTGTCGCGACCGAAATTAAAAATAATTCATTGCGATTTAAAACCGGAAAATATTATGCTGAAAGTCCCTGATAGGTCAGGAATCAAAATAGTTGATTTTGGAAGCTCATGCGAAGCAGGAACTTACTATAAATGTGTTCAAAGCATGTTTTACCGCGCTCCAGAAGTGATTTTAGGTCAACCATATGGACATCCAATTGATATGTGAAGTGTAGGCTGCATTTTAGCTGAGCTTTATACCGGAAGACCTTTATTTTGTGGAAGAAATGAAGTTGATCAAATGGCAAAAATAACTGAGCTATTAGGAATTCCCCCAAATTCTATATTGTTTTGGAGCAAAAAGCTTCATAAATTTTTTGACGTATCTGGATCTCCTAAGTTAAAGCAAGAGCCATTTCATGAAGACAAAAATAAGCAATACCCTAAATCACTAAAAGAAGCTCTTGGAATTCATTTAGTGAAAAAGGATATAGAAAAACATCAAAACTTTTTAGATTTAATTGAAAAAATGCTGGAATATAATCAAAGCAAACGGATTTCGCCTATAGATGCTTTGGAGCATCAGTTCTTCAAAGATGTAAATGCTATTTAGGGAAATATTGATGGAATTATAAAATATCAAGCACCTCCTTTGAAGCATGTAGAATATCCAGTAAAACGACCGACATCTCTTTCAATGATCCCGAGTTCAGAGGTCCCATGGCCAATCAACAACTTTCCGTGCTATGCACCAAAAAAGATAGACAGCAGGTATAAAATTCCTTGGAGACCACTTGTATATCCTTCACAAGGTACAGTGAGCACACTGGATTCTCATGAAACATCTCCTTACTCAAAACAGTCTACAACAGGATCACAAGCAAGTTCATGGTATCAGTCACCTCTTAGGGTGAACTCAATAGAAGAGATTGAAGTTGCCTTGAAAAGCGTTTACATTAATGGTAGTTTGATTGGCAGACCAGCATCTCATAATATGATGCAATATCAATATGTGACACCCACTAATAGCAGCTTGAATTCAAGACCAGCATCTCATGAAATGATACAAATTCCAGATGAAACTTCAACAAGAACATCAAATGTAACACCAAACTTCTAAACAGTAAAAACTGGACCAATATTATAAATAATGATCAATATTAATCAACTTTCTTCTCTTTCTTCTTTTTGATTTATTGAAATTCAAAGTTCAAATTTAAAAGGGGTATCTGGTAGAAGATTATAATGGCTTTGTCATCTAGATGTAATTCAAGCACAGTTAATTACTTATTCAGGTGAGATCCATTATCTTTTGAATGCTTTAAATAAGTCTGACTGGATGAATATGTAAAAGTAAAAGGATGATAATTTATTAAAGAAATTTAATCTGATAATATTCACTATTCTTCCAATAATATTTCAACTGCTCGATCCAAGTCATACCCTGCTTTTTCTAACGCTCTCAGATTTTTCTTTTCATCTTTGAAGCCTAGATCTACTAGCTGTTTTGCTTTTTGGAATCTTTCTGACATTTTTGACACTTTATTAATTTCTTCGATTGGATTTTTAGGTTTTATTTCTGGCCGATTGATAGGATTCGGTAAAGCAGGGGCAGGCTTTGGAGCTTCAAAAACAGGTGCTTTTTTTGCTGGCTCTATTTCAACTCTGGGCAGCTGATGAGGTGCATTCAATACTGGAGGTGGAGGAGGCGGCTTCATTATTGCTTCTTCTGCTTTTTTCATCTTATACATTGGATGCTCATGATCAAAAGAATCTTCACAAACTTCACATAGACTAAACCCACACTCTTGGCATTTATATCTAATTCCGACTATTGGCTTTGTATGGCAGATCTTGCACTCTGCTTGATGCACAACATGCAAACCTGAAAGCTTCAACTTATCTAAACTGCCGATTTCTTCTCTAATTATACTCCTCAAACTTTCAAGAAGTCCTGGCATGGCTTCAATACTCTGAATCCCTATTTCGTCTCCTTTTTTAGGGCCAATCCCTCTGTCTTTCATTTGCAGCTGTGCAGTATTTGACGAATTTTCTATCATGGGAATAGCTGCAGTTTCTGATTCCACACTTTCGATTTGAATAGGCACAGTTTCCATATTTTGAGACAAGAATACTTTTGCATCACAGCCATTTTCAGCAGTTTCTATCTTTGAGTAACAAGATTCATCTATCATTTGAAAACTACTGGTGGCACTCCCTTTTTCTTCTGTTACCAAGCTTGTGTTGCTCGCTTGCTCAGATGTTTGAGGAGCTAATACAGAGTTTCCTGCTTCTTTACATTCAACTTCAGCAGTTTCTATTGATTTTTCTATAACATTTATAATTGCTGCATCAGTTCCCACTTCGGCTGATCCTGAATCAAGCAATTCAATATCTTCTTCACTTTCATGCCCACATTCAGAGCTGCATAAAGGAACATCAACAAGAACTGATGTGAAATTCACTGACTGGCTTATATATAGCTTCACTGGCCCTCTGCCTGCTGAAGTGATTGGTTCAGCATATTCTTCTTGAGTTTGAATTGTAATTAAATCATCTTCTTCATCTTTATACTGTATAAGAGGATTTTCAACTCCAAATAAGTCTTTGATTTTTTCTCGAAGCTGGGCAATAGTTTGAGGTGCATGAGGAATCCTTCGGCATTCATCTCCAAAAAAGAGCTTAATTGAGGTCATATTTATTATTAACAAATATCCGATTTTTTATGATAAAAAATTCATTGTAATTAAGATTCCGAATGAGAATACAGAAATTTATGATTATTACAGATAAAATCTGATTTTTCAAATAATAAATGTGGATTTTATTATTATTCTCATTATCCAGTGCAGGCCAATACCCATGCAAGTTTACTATGCCTGACGGAAATGTGATTGATTTAAGCTCTTTATATACTGATGTACCAGATTATGAAATGGATTCCATGGACTTTGTATATCGTGCTAATATTTGTGGAGATGCTCATAAAACCTGTGGAGCTGAACCAGGAATTGCAACACAATGGGAATACAATGGGAACTGTGTTGCTGTGCTAGGTCGGCAGAGTGGATCTCCTCCAAAAGCAGCCTATATAAACCCAGACGATCCAGATCTTGGAATCCAATTGACCTACTTCAATGGAGATCTTTGCTATAATGGTCCGAGGCAAACCATATACAATCTCCACTGCTCGAAAGAAAAAACTCATATAACAATGATTGAAGAATTTTCCACATGCGTCTATACCTTTGAAATCAACACAAAAAATGTATGTCCAGGCAAAAGTGGGGTAACTAAAAAATCTTCCGGATTAAGCACTGGAACTTTATTACTTGTACTCAGTGTGATTATATTAGCTGTATATTGTATTGTCGGGTCTGTAATAAACAGAAAAAATGACCCAGAACTGTCTATTTCAGAAAGCATACCTCACAAAGCTTTTTGGACTGAGCTTCCTTCATATGTAGGAGATGGGGTACAATATACATTAAGCAAAGGTAGAGACTTGGTTGAGAGAATTAGAGGAAGAGAATAACTGATAATTCATGATAAATTCGATTTAAATAATTCCTATTACTTACTTAAAGGTCTTTTCTCCAAAGCACAATTTCTTGCTGCTTGAAGTAGCGGCGGTCTTCTTCATCAACCAACACAAGGTTCAAGAAATGTCTGACTGAGAATTTGTTGTTAACATTGTAATAAGTAGGAGTCAAGTCAAAAGCTCCTAAAAAGACTCTGATAGGAATAAATTCTCCTCTGACTGGAGCACCATCCATCACTTCATATTTCGCCACAGTTTCATTTTCATTGGTAGCTTGAGCGCCAGCTCCAATAGTTTCTCTTCTTATGATTGCGATTTCCATGTACTTAATCCTAATTCTCACAAGCAAAAAGTTGACTTTTCCTAATATGCAATCTTTAAGGTGGTACTTATGCTTATTGTATTCGAACTCAATATGCAAGCATTCTTCAATCCCCACTTCCATTTTAATTGAGGTGCTGTCTTCAGCTTCATTTGTAGTATTTAGCACTGAAATTTCTTGCTCGTTCACGATGTTTGACGAAAAGTTCTTACGCAAGATGGTTGTTTTGATAATATAGCGGACTTTGCAGAAGCGGCCTTGGTAGGTTTCGAATTGTTTGTCTACTTTGTTGAAGGAAAAAGGAATAGTGGCAGATTCATTTATTGTCCCTGGAGGTTCGAGCTCTCTTGACATAGAGACAAAATCGCTGGTTTGATTACGCTCGTATGTAATGTCTAAATAAAAAAATACCTATACGGCCAATGAGTTCTACTTTGATGCCTTGATGCTCAATTTTTTTGCCTCTTTTCATGTTGACAACAAGACGGCCTGAAATATCCTCGTTGCCCTAATTGGATGATACGGTGTAGACTGGAAGTGAGATTTCTTTCCCAGCGCTGTCTTTGAATGTAGCTGTTTTACGTCCTTCTAAGTTGTCGAGTTCTAAAACTACTTCAGCCTTCTTCCCAAACTAATTAGTTCTTACCATTTGTCTTAAATATTATCAACAAAATGGATGAGTGGGAAAGTAAATTGCATTACTTTCCAATTATATTGCAAGATTTTATCAAGATTGATTAAATGAGTTAATTCCAGTGTCGAACTTTATCATAATTTATTCTACAAGTTTAACTATGGCATATCTTGCTGATATGATTAATTGGCTAGCTTAAATAGTCTCAAAAATGTAAAACCATTCTTATTTGATTAATTTTGCACAATAGGCCAGCTAAATAAGAGCAATTTTATTCGAAGGATAAGTACATATTACGTTTTAAAACTTTACGCTGCTAAATCTGTATTTAATGAAAGTAATTGGCTGAAAATAAACTTATACACTTTATTTTATTTATCTATCTGCAAATCTAGATTTCATCAAAACCAACTTATTTCAATTTCTTCTTTTAGATTTTATCAATAAAAAATTCATTGAATCTTTAATTACACAGTGGCTATAAAAATTTAAACTCCATTATAATAAAATATATTAGAAAATTTCATGATATTTTCATTTAAAAGAAGAAAGTTTAATATACTTTCACTACTAAAGATGTATTTAGCAAAACCAACATCTAAGTTCATACACAGATCGGAAAAGAGTTCAGGCAACAAAATTTTAAAGACAAATATTGAAAGAACCTTCTGAATAATATGGCATTTTTATCATAAAATTTAAAATATGCTTGGCAAAGATGAATTTTAGGCAATATCTTTTTAGCAGAGAATTACAATGCCTTACGATAAAAAGTATTAATGATTTCAGTGAAAAACATTTCCCAC
Organism: Blepharisma undulans; assembly: GCA_949751825.1. Taxonomy (NCBI): domain Eukaryota; phylum Ciliophora; class Heterotrichea; order Heterotrichida; family Blepharismidae; genus Blepharisma; species Blepharisma undulans. Next base: position 14,630 of record CATKHM010000553.1, read on the forward strand.
TTACTTTAATCACAACAACTTATCATTTTATGCGCCGATAAAAATGTTTGCTTTTAATAAGTCCAATCAGTAAGAAGGAGTATACGTTTGACTATCCTTATTTTTAATGGGGAAAAGCCTGATCTCCTCAAAGGAATCTATAATGCTTAAGAAATAATCGCTTATTGCTCTATTTCCAATTAAAAAATATGCATATTGTCTTTAAAAATAGAATTATTATAATTTATCAAACGTATTGCCTCAGCTTAGCTTGAAAATAGCAAATTTATATAGACATCTTACAATTCGCTTATCAGTGATTAGAAAATTTAAGCGTTAATCAGCAAAATGGCAAATAAAATGCTCAACAAATTCGTGATCTTTGATGCAATAATTAATATCACAGCATATTTAAGATAAATTATTTAAAGCACACAAATCATCTAGCAAATATAAAATATTCTATTTTGAAAAATTCAAATTGAAACCACTAATCCTGACACATTTGGATACGATTACATTTAATTGGCATGATACCTATTTAAATAAATGCAGCATAATTTGCGTTTTAAAATTTACTACAGCTAATTACATTAGGTTTGCTTTTTTACTTAAATTGCAAATTCATATTGCACGTTTTATTTACATTTTCCTTGTATTCTATATAAAAGCTTTAATCGGAATTGATGCTGAAGGCTTTTTTAAAATTTGATTAATAAATGACTCCATTACTTTAATAATTTCACACACGTAATGGCTATAAAAGTCTACATCCATCCTCTACACTTAAGTTAATAAATTATTTTGAGTTAATTAGCAGAGAATTTCATGCCATCTCTCTCAATTTAAGGTATAGTTTATAAATTATATGAAAAAGAAATCTTCGGCATCAATACCTGCATCCTTCTTAAAAAAAACGTATGACATGCTTGAACAAGAAGAATCAGGCGAGCTAGTCTCTTGGACTGAGGACGGTACAGCCTTCGCCATCAAAAATGTGAATGAATTCAGTGAAAAAGTCCTCCCCAGGTACTTCAAACACAACAACCTTGCAAGTTTTGTACGCCAGCTGAACATGTATGACTTCCACAAGTGCAGAGTCGCAGGGCAAGACCATGCCTTCAAGCACCCTCTCTTTTTGAGAGGAAGACCTGATCTCCTCAAGGAAATCCATAGGAAAAACTCCGAGACAAATTGGCCTGTGCAACAGAGATCAACGTTCAGTAAAGCCGAAATATCACCTTTATTGCAAAAATTATACCAGCTCCATAGAAGATCTCAAACGTCAGAAACTGAAATTCAGAGACTTGAAGAAAAAGTGTCTGAATTGACTGAACAGAATCGTGTGCTTGCGTCACAGTTCTGGGAAACTAAGGAAAAAATGAGAGGTATCGAGCAAGTTTTAGTGATGATGGCAACATATATACAATCCAATGGTCAAGAGCTTCCAAGCCAACTCTTTATGAGGGATAATAATTTACCTATAACTCATATACCAGGAAGCCCTTCCAAAAGACAAAAGATTGGTGATGGAAATATGGACATTTCCTTAGGCTCTCATAGCATGGACGAAGGGAAAAACAGTAAAACCAGCTCAAATGACGGAAGCTATAAAAGAGACGATTTAGAAGTTGATGAGTTCTTTAATTATGAGGACATGGCTGAGTTTGGGGAGGAGAATTTAGATTTTCTGTTAGATACAAGTTCATAAATATATAATAATGATACTGTAGTAAATTATTATAGTAAGTTGTTTGGACTAATTGGAAAAATCAGGTCTTGCCTATAAAGAATTTGTGGTCTAAATTTAAACTTTATTTATTATCTATCCTCAAATATTTTAAATAATCACACAAAGTATTGACATTAATTAAGATTAATTTTTTTACTTCAAATGTTAAGCTTTATCGAAATAAAAATTTCAATCTAAAGGATTTAATAGTTTATAAAAAATATAATAAAACCTCTCGCTTCCTCTCATCTTAATTAAAAATTATAAGTAACTTTTGTATTTTCTCTTACCGATAATTCCTTATTTCGTTTCATTCCCTTTCTATCATTTTTGTGACTACTTTCTTCTTCTATTTCATTTGAACTAAAGAGAATAAATGGTAAATATAATTTGCTAGGATGATCAGAAGCAACTCATTCACTGAACTCCAAAACAAACTAACTGACATCTCAGGACCAGATGGAGGCCTCCAAGACCCTCGACTTGTGAGTCAATTCGTACAACTTATGGAATCTGCTTCTTCTACCGAAGAAAAATCTATCCTCATCCAAAGTCTCCTCGAAACAAAAGAAAACTCCAAAGCTGTATACAACCGATTCTTCAGCGTAGGCGGCATTGAAACTCTCGGCAAATGAATCAATGATCTCGTGCAAAGCTCTAACTCCGAAGAAATTTCAGTACTGCATCGGATTTTATCTTGCT